>JAVYIG010005691.1:0-131625 GCA_035222895.1 Strongylocentrotus droebachiensis
TGGGAAGGAAATAAACGTGAGTTTCAATCAATATGTCCCGCCTTTATTCGATGTTAGCATTTGTTTTTTGTGAGTGACTTCTGATTGTCGTTGTGAATTGCCAAGTTTGTATTGTTTTAAATGGACTTGTTTTTTTGTAATGAAACTTTTCTCTTTTTCTTACTACCGGCATCCATTGTAGGCCTACTACTAATCTTATAATGACTGGTTTGATATTATCTTTTTAATGCATATAGTCACATACTTATTTTTAGTTATTGAACTATACTAAATGTACATCTTATAACCTTATTTCATGTTTTCTTGTATTTTACTGTCAATATGACAATACACTGTCTTGAGAGGTTCTGGTTAAAACTATGCGCAAAAGGTGACTCCAATAGTACTATTGCTGAGGGGCGCAGCCCCGAAGCAAATGGTACTTTTGGAGTCACCGAGGCCCATAGTTTTAACCAGTACCTCGAATAGAAAGCATGGTATATAAATTTTGTTTTATATCCTGCATCAAAAAATTTATTTTATTAAAAAAAAAATTAAAAAAATTTAGAACAAAAAAAATGTCAATTTTTATCTAAAAAGATTTAAAATATTTAGTTTTCATTAAATTCAGATTTTAAGAAGAAAAAAAATAAATAAAAAAAAATAATAAAAAAAAAAAAATCACATTTTTTTCAACTCCCAAATAGTACTCTTATATAGTACTTTCTAAAATAGTTTTAAATAGTTCTGGTCATGTGACGAGCTCTCAACCACCAAAAGCTAACAAATTTTAGATGCAGGATATAATAAAGTATAGACTTTTGCCATGTTCTTTTTTTTAAACAATAAAACCGGGACAAGGAAACTAAATAATCATTGTGAAATAAATTAATAACGATTATAAAAACTTGCTGTAGTTCGGTGCAAATCTTAATCATGGGGGGGGGGGGTCGCCCGAAAATTGCTCCTCAGTAATTTTTGAATTATCAACTTTGTACCCATGGGGCAATGAGCTATACGATGCCACCAGCTACTGGCCGTCAGTTTCATGAACCCTATACAAAAAGGTGACCGAAGGAAAATATTGTCGGTCTCGTGGGTTATGCCAATTTAAAATTAAGGGCCTATCTCATTCTGAGCGGCGAATGCTTGCGAAAGTAGCGAACTTAGATTCGCAACTTGTTTGACGAATGTTGGCGAAAATCGGCGACTTTTTGTGACTTTTAGCGACAATTAGCAACATTTGAGCGAATGTTTCTGAAAGTGTTTGCGAAAGGCAGTTGGCGACTATTAGCGACTGTAGCAAATGTTAGCGACAGTTTTTGCGAACCATTTGCCATCCTTTGCCACTATTTGTGAACGTTTGAGACCTTTTGCTAACTACTGGTACTCAATGGGTCGATTTTATAAAGGAACCATATGGTAACGTGGTCGCTAGCTTTGGCGAAACACAGAGAACTGACGAAAACAAAGAGCAAAACCATTTAACAACCGTTTGCAAAGGCTTACGACTGTTTTGCAATTAACGCTTGCAACTGTTTTGCAAACGCTTACAACTGTTTGCAAACGTTTGCGGAAAAATAAATTCGCAAAGAAATTTTGAACATTGTTCAAAATTCTTTGCGACAAGAAAAACTGTTTACAACAAAGACAACTGTTTGCGATCTTTCTTGCACCTTTTACAACATTTACAAACTCTGGCGAAACCCCAAATTCGCTACGTTCGCAAGCATTCGCCGCTCAGTGAGATAGGCCCTTTAGAGTCTTTGATCGAGACACCTTCAGCTCGAGTTTTTTCCTACCAAGATCCTCGTAACAGTCTGTCAGAGGACTATATTAGGGACTTTTAGATTTGCACGACGAGAACGTGGACTGCACGTGTGACATCCTTTTAAGGCAATGTGACGTCCTTTTAAGGCACTGGCAGTGTCCGGCAGTGCATTAAAAAGGACATCACATTGCATTAAAAGGATGTCACACGTGGGGCAGTCCACGTTCTCGTCGTGCAAATCTAGAAGTCCCTATTAGAGGAACCTGTCTATATTTAAAGACCACTTTGTGCTTCATTTGAGTGAACTTAATGAGCAGGTTGAGATTTGCATTTTAAGCTGTGTCTTTCAAATTTAATGTTCTATTCCCGCACAGGTTGTACAACTGTTCGGGTCTGTGGGACGCCTTTAGTTCTAGTTTTTCCTACCAGGAGCCTTGTAACAGCGTGCCAGAGGACTTCGATGACTATGCCAACATGGCCGTTCGTTCCCCTCGCCAATGACCAGGTTCGTCCTCACGTGTCATAGTTACCATGGTATCTGCATGTCCTTTACCCATACCCCAACCTCGCCTATCGATCTCTCTTTCTCTTTCACTTCTTTGCTATCTTTATCTCTGTCTCTATTTGTCTTTCTCTATCTGTTTAAACTCCCTACCCCCTTTCTCTCTCTCTCTCTCTCTCTCTCTCCATCTCTCTCGCTCTCTCTCCCTCTCTCCCTCCCCTCTCTCTCTACCTCTCTCTCTATCCCTCTCTCCCTCTCTCTCTCTCTCTCTCTCTCTCGCCCTATATATCACCGTGCCCCTCTCTATCACAGCTCTTTACCTTTCTTTCATTTTTCCTTCCCATTCGATGAGGTGTACCCGACGCCCCCGTAACTACGTCGTCTATGATAATGATTCAAATCAACGCACAAAAAGGAAGACGAAGAGAAGAAACAAAAAGGGAACAATATTTTTGTATCAACTATGAATTTCAAATGCAATAAAGTAGCCGGCAATATTAATCCGTCTCTGACAAAAGATAACAACTGACATTTGAAGAAAGATTTTTTTTTTTTTTTATCATTCTCATGATTTGTATTCCATTTGTTTCAGACACTATTCTATTCAGGAATGTATAGCATGCAATGGCGATCGGAAGACAGTCCTCCGATTTCACCAATATCGAAATCACGATGCTTGGCGGGCTTGTGAACGGGATTACCTTCTGCGGCATGGTCGACGCTCCGGGGATAAATTACGACGCTTGTCCGACGTTCGGCAGTTGTGAAAACGATACGCAAGATGCATTTTTGGAAAAAAGTCGTCACAACGTGTAAGCATAATACAAATGACTCTATTGCGCATGTTAAATTTGTGCATCCCCAGGGATGTTCAGTGTGCCTACAAACTACAAAGGACATTACTATACTCTAATGTAACCAGCGGACCCTATACCGGGTAACCATTTTCTACACCTTGGTGAAGAGTGGCAAACTTTTATTTCAGCAACGACGTTGTGCTGCAGCTTGGGCTAGCTCGAGCTGCATTATCACAGTTATGATCCACATTACTATGTTGATGTACTAGAACACGACAATTATTTGTATCACTATATCCTCTTTTTATTTAAAGATCTTACAAAACAATAAGCCTTCTTTGAACCTGGTATTGCTAACAACTTATCCGACATGCAACTGTGTGATTCACAGCGCAACTAGAGTCGTATCCGGATTATCAGGGGCATGGGCGTATACAGTGCGTCCCAAAAAAAACTATACACTTTTGAAATGGCTGCCAAATAAAAAAATATATAATTCCGAGGGAAAAGTTGTATATGTACGGAAAGCTCATAAACGTAACTTTCATTATGACACCAAAAAAGTCCAAAAATAATTCATGCTTGGGTGAGCACTGCTCATTTTTGTAAAGGGTATGGAAATTAGGTTGCGCAGGAATTAGCCTTCCATTTTGTGAGAGGCAAGTCCTTTGGAGCTTACAAAATTGAGGGTGATATGATACATTCATGATGTTTGTTTGTTTGTAACATGGAAATTACAACATGTACCATCACCCTACCCTGACTCCCATAAACACACCACTGAGTCTACCAGGGAAAGTTACGATGCTACAATAAAAATGCAATTCCTGTTCACTCATGCATAAAAGTGTGGCTTAATAAACCATGAAATTCACTCAGCAAATCATGAATGTATCATAATCACCCTCAATTTGTAAGCTCCAAAGGATTTACCTCTCAAAAATTGGAAGGCTAGTTCCTGCGCAACCTAATTTCCCATACCCTTTACAAAAGTGAGCAGTGCTCACCCAAGCATGAATTATTTTCGGACTTTTTGGTGTCATATTGAAATTACGTTTATGAGCTTTCCGTACATATAAAACTTTTCCCTCAGAATCATATATTTTTTTTATTTGGCAGCCATTTCAAAAGTGCATAGTTTTTTTTGGGACGCACTGTATAGGAGGGTGGTTTCGGAGCGGAGTCTGCAGCTCCCGTACATTTGTAATTTCAAAAATCTCACTTCAATTTTGATCACCATCCCAACTTGATTTGTTACTATGTTTCAGTTTGCTGGCAAGCGAGTGGTGACGTCACTGTTTATACTGGATGGGAGCAGAGCAGACGGGGCGTATCGACCAACAAGGTAAAGATGGTGAATAGCGACAAGGTCAAAAGGTCATATCCAATCAACTCACAAATTACATCTAAATGAGCTAGTTTCGGATCTGGCGAAATACTAATGATCGTTTTTACATTCTATCTGAGAATAATGTTCAAAGCATATTTCCTGATCATTTCCTATTACTATTAGACCTACGGAGTTTCTGCATATAAAACGTGATGCCTATAATTTAAACCTTTTTATAGAAGGCTTTATTTCTTTTTTTTCTTTTGTAATATCTGTTCAAATTGCATTCATATTGACCCGAAGTTAAGGTCAATACAATTACACACGGAATAGGCCATTTTCGTAATAATTATAATCAAATTTGATGCTCATGATCTTTGTTAAAAGCCTCGCTACAAATGATTTTATTCGCAGATTCTGGCCAGATTCTGGATTATGAAGAAAAGTACCTTGCCAAACGTTGACATGAACATTTCTTTTTATCCCCAAGGCGCCGTTTTTTTTTTGTTTTTTTTATTTATTTATTTTTCATTTTATTTTTTAATTTATTTTTTAATATTTTTTTTTTTTTTGGGGGGGGGAGGAGTGGTCTGGTGGGATTGCTTCTGCTTCCACTTGAATTATTGGAGGATATCTGAAGAGAAATTGACAAAATCTTCAACTTCTGTGCCTACACTATCATTTAAACTTGTTTAAAGTAGGAGAGCTCTATATACCTATCAAAGCGCACCCTTTTATTGTAGCCTTCCTTTTCCCTCTATTTATTTATTATGTGTTTATTTATTTATTTATTTATTCAAGTTTTATTTAAAATAGAGGGTAGGTACATTCAGTTTAACAAAACTGCTTTCCAAGTACGCCCTCTAGAACGACATAACAAGTTTGTCATATATATAAAAATACAACGAATATATACAAATATAACATTCATCAAAACTAAACATTGACATATTTGACATAATATAAAGTACAAACATATATAACATAAGAAAAATAACTATACCGGTAGAGGGAAATACGAACGGAGATTCTACTATAATAAATGCTTTGCCAATTGGCATCCGCGCTTAAATATTTGAATTGATTTGGTTGATTGAATTGAGGAAGGAAGTTTATAAAATAGGGTGCTTGCTTTATACGAGAATGATCTTTTTTTTAATTCGGTTTTGGGGTATGGGATGTCAAGAAGAGAATTCAATTTTACCTAGTGATATTGTATTTATATAAAAATGATTTTTTTTTTTTTTTTTTTTAATTTTAAAGATACTATGTCCCTTTTGCAGCAATATCAGATTCTGTAGAACTTTGCAGGAATTATGAATAATGTAAGGAAACCCGTTTACTTACTAGACTTCACTGTCAGATAATGAGTGAGTGACTGGCTTTTTTCTTCTCATACATAAAATGAGCTGTAAAGGGTACATGAGCATTTGTCTACATCAATAACCCACTACTTGTAATTGCCAAAATTTAAATGATTGAATCTTTGCGCAGCATAAACGTACGACCATTCGGTACAATGGTCTGAAAATAAGACTATTACTTACTGGCTCGATAGCTCTTAAGTCGATTCGACAACTAAAAGTCGTTATTTTCTCACTTAAAGACATTTTCAAGCCCCCCTTTTTTAAGGGATTTTTCGTTGATGTATTAATTTGTTTATTATCATGATTATTTAAGTATTATATCCTGCATCAAAAATTTGTTGGCTTTTGATTGGTTGAGAGCTTGTCACATGACCAGAAATATTTGACCTATTTTTAGAAAGCTCTATGAGAGTACTATTTTGGTTTACTATTTGGGAGTTGAAAATAAAATGTGAATTTTTTTTTTGAATTGAATCAATTTTTTTTCTTCAAATCTTAATTTAATAAAAACAAAATATTTTAAATCTTTTTAGATAAAAATTGACATTTTTTTTGTTCTAAATTTTTTTTTTCTATTTTTTTTTTGGTTAAATAAATTTTTGATGCAGGATATAAAACAAATATACCATGCCTTCTATTCGAGGTACTGGTTAAACTATGGGTCTCGGTGACTCCAAAAGTACCATTTTCTTCGGGGCTGCGCCCCACAGCAAATAGTACTATTGGAGTCACCTCTTGCGCATAGTTTTAACCAGAACCTCTCAAGGCAGTGTATTTTGTATATTAGTTTGTTACTTTGCGAAAAGACCACCAAGAAAACTAAAATAAATCAAATCACATTATTTTTTTTTTTAGCTTCTTTCGGCTCCAGGAGGTGGCCAATCTTGACCCAGCTAAAGTGACGTCACTGACGGCTTACGTTGTCCATAGCCTTAACGGAGACGTGACGTAAGGATATATTAGTCACATGACTTATTTGTAGACTTCACTGTTGCTCATAACTGATTTAGATGATTTTCTTTTGTTGCTTCTTCTCACCTCTTTTCATGCAATGATTATATGTTGTGTATCAACCTGATTAAAGCTGAGCTGTTTGAAGAACTCCATTTAGGAGTAGGGTGTTACATAAACCCCACCTTTTTAGTGGAAGTAATAGTAGTCAAAAAAGGCTGAAGCAAATTTTGGATAAAGACTTGTCCTCATTTTCTGAATTTTATTTGTTGTTTTTAATCACTAGTCTTATACATTTCATTGTTTTTAATCATGATTGTATATGCCGTTGTTTTACATGTTATGTTCTAATATTGAATATTGGATATGCCTGATTGAAAGACATATTTGAAATACATTTTATAAACGATATTCTGGATTATTATTCTCCATTTTCATGCGATTCCGGAACGCCAAATAAAATTTACATCAATTCGGTGTTAAAAGATGAATGAACCTTGCGAAAAAGTAATGAAAACTTCATAGCGGGATTTTTGTTTATTGCGAAATAATCCAGAAATTTCCAGGGGGTGTATGATGTCAAAGTATTTTTAACTCTCACTTAATACAAAACGATTTTGATAGTCTCTGTAGTCTTATTAAATTTCTTTTGTTCTCTATTCACAGAGAAAAGTGTGTGACAGGTTCATTGTTGGAATTACAAGAAGACATAATGGCAAAGGGAATTACATTTGAATGCATTGACGATCCAAGGTAAGCTGGTTCCACTATGAATATGACAAACAAAGAAAGCGGACAAAATATACAGTTCCTCAGGTAGACAAAGGAACATCCCTTCACTGCTATTATGTAAAAAGGTGAATATGCATGTGACACCTGTTCTACACATTTGTACATAATAGCAGTGAATGGATGTTCCTTTGTGTACCTGAGGAACTGTATATTTTGTCCGCTTTCTTTGTCAGTCATGTTCATAGTGTTCTCTTCCTCTTTGTCTGTCTACTCTGCCCCTCTCTCTCTCTCTTTCTCTCCATCTCTCTCTATAATTTATATATCTTTTATTTTCTCCTTTTTCTATCTCTCAATCTTAGTTTCGAATGTAATCTTCTATTCATTGTTTTCTATCTATTTCTTTTTTATTCTACTCCATGAGTCAAATATCTCTATATCTTTTAGAGGGTAGGGTACATACAATAGTCATGTACTTCTCGATCCTTTCCATTCTTCCTACCCCTCTCCATCTTCACTTCTTCTTCGTATCTTCCCCTCCTCGTCTGCTTCATCTTTTTCTTCTTCTTCTTCTTCTTTTTCTTCTTCTTCCCCTCCTCCTTCTCCCCCTCTTCCGTTTTTTTCGCCACCTGTTTTTCTTTCTTCTTATATAGTCTTATTTACTTTGTATTGTGCTCTCTCTTCTCGTTGTTTAATATTTTTTCTATTCCTTCTTTTGTTCTTCTCCTTTTTGTCTTTTATCATTTATGAATATTATGATAAATGTTTTTAAATCTCTATCATTCCTCTTTTTAAAATACCTTATTCCCAAATTTTCAATTATTTTCAGCATCACTCGCCACGTTCAATGCATCCAGAATCCTGGACACGATACATGTCGACCCTACACAGACTCGGCCTCCGCGACTTTCGGCTCGCCAACGGTTATAATCCTAACTTTTCAACTTATATCATTCCTTTCTATTAATTGATAAGTGAAAATAGGGGAGGGTGAATGATAATTTAGAGTGATTTTAGAGCTGAATCTAAGGCGCTATATCAAATATCTTTTGGATTGGATTGGATTGGATTGTGTAGTCTGTATTTATTGATTTATTGATTCGAATTTTATTCCATTTCATATCAATTATTGTTTGCACAATAAAGAACATAGTTGACAAAGTAAGTTCAAAATTATGAAATGAAACAGGAACCTATACTGGAAAGCATAGCTTGTTTTTGTAGGTTCCCAAGAATAGATATAATATGAATATTATTGTCTTAAATCATTTTTAAAGTGTCTTAATAATCATAGTAAAATAGATATAATGTATAATAACATAATTTCATTCGAAAACTTCATTCATAATACTACATAAATATTTTGTTTTACAAAACATAAGTATAACAATTATTATTAAAAATATGGAGAAGAAGAAAAAAAGAAAGATAAAATGAAAGCAATATGCATTACTCACTACTTCAAATAAGATTGCATTCATTTTCTAAATTTGTATCGTTCTTTGAATGATTAAGTCTTCATTGGCGGAAAGGTCTCCTTTTTTCCTTCTTCTCCTTTTCTTCACTTTCTTCTTCTTAATTATCCTCCTCCTCCCCTATACTTTTTCTTTTCTGATATTCAGTTCAGTTGCTCCCAAACATAACATTTTCGATGAAGGCAAATGAAAACTCTTTCTCTTCTGTTAATAATTATATTATTACACGCTCCAGTTCCTATTACAAACTATGATGCCATATCAATATGCCTATACAGTGCGTCCCAGAAAAAACGAAACCGAGAAGTATCGATGTTTTATCATAACTTAATCACAACCATAATTAATGAATGATACATATTTGGAAAGCTTAGAGTCTCCTCTTTCAGTTGATGCTACTCAGGTGATGCATATTTCACGCATGAGTGATTAAAAGCAATTTGAAGGAAGGAAACAAAAAAGACATTTGGCGGGCAGTATCTGAATTTCGAAGAAAAATTCACATTTCTAGAAAGTTGAGTTTCTGCCCTTTCATATGACACCTCAATCAGTAAAAATGAGCGAGGAATAACAAAGTTCTGTTCGTTTAAAGTAGCCCTTACATTTTCATAATTTTAACAAACGAATTCGTTTTCACTGGGTGCCTGCCGTAGCAAAAAAGCAGATTTGACAAAAGACTTAACTCCGTTTCGTTGACAATCAGCCATGCATGAAGACTCTCGTCTACGGCTGATTGTCAACGAAACGGAGTTAAGTCTTTTGTTAATTTCGTTTATTGATACGGCAGGCAGCCAGTAAAAACGAATTCGTTTAATAAAATTATGGAAATGCAAGCCCTACTTTAAACGAACAGAACTTTGTTATTCCTCGCTCATTTTTCCTGATTGAGGTGTCATATGAAAGGGCAGAAACTCAACTTTCTAGAAATGTGAATTTTTCTTCGAAATTCAGATACCGCCCGCCAAATGTCTTTTTTGTTTCCTTCCTTCAAATTGCTTTTAATCACTCATGCGTGAAATATGCATCATCTGAGTAGCATCACAGGAAAGAAGAGACTCTAAGCTTTCCAAATATGTATCATTCATTAATTATGGTTGTGATTAAGTTATGATAAAACATCGATACTTCTCGGTTTCGTTTTTTCTGGGACGCACTGTATATGCTAAATCATCGTTGAAACTAAATTTATAATAAATTATCAACAAAATGCAAATAAAAAGTATTTATCGATTAGCACCTTCGCTTGATGTCTTCCGAAAATGTCTCAAAACTCTCATCTTTGACCATGATCAACAATAGATTCTTTGATAACTGTTATGTAAAGCGCTGTGAAACAACAGTTAGTTTGTAAGAGCGCTGTAGAAATGACTTTATTGTATTGTATTGTATTGTATCTTTCTTTAATAATCAGAACATTCTCAGGATTCTAGATGTAGAATAAGAAACAAATTATGCATGGAAATAAGCCTTTCCTACGATGCAGTCATCAATAGGCCTATGCCAAATCAGTGACGAGAATATATTTCTAGTTCAATGAGAGGTTTATCAAATAATAGGCTGGTGCATTACTCCCGACTGATGATAAAAAACTGAAAAAGCGCAGGAAATGGCTTTGCAGATATTATGAAGTCGATGTAATGCATTTACAATATTCATGTATAAAGTTTATAAAGTAAATTATTTTGGTTAAATGTTTTATACGGTAGAATGATCTTTCTACCTCATGTTATGTGTTCGAGTTTGTCGTGAAGATTAGATTCAATCTATAATGTTTACTTTAATTGTATCGTATTTTGATATTGTGTTTTGCCGAGGCAACTTGGCAAAGATCGAATTTGCATAATAGTAACGCTTTAGCAATGTCTTCCTTCTAATGTTTGATTTGATTCAATAATGTTATATAATGTAATTCAGCTTTCACCTTTGATAAACATGGTGTCTTTAGGAGCATGCCCCTCCCCTATAATAATATTTCCCCATTGGCCAGCAAAATATGAGGGAGGGGCATAATACCTCCTTTCCGAGTTCGGTATATTCTTCGCTTGGCACAAAGAGCACAGAGTCGGATGCATGTTCAGAATAGTGCCTAATACAAATTTGATATTTCACTATATTTTCCCACAACAAACTGCCTTTATTGAAATGATATTGCGGTGTCGTTATTCAAACCAACATTTGAGAACACACAATCTAACCTTTCTGTAATTCTTTCAAATTGTATATGTTTAAGCAAATTATATATCACGATGTATACGATGAGTGAGTGTTTTCACGTTTGTCGTACCAGTTTCTGTCTACAAAAAGTATCTAAAACCATATAGGAAGCAAAATGTCAAGGTGTACGATATTCAAATTAGATTACCCGAAACTATACGGTATGGTATGGTATTTTTTCTCTAAATCAAGCAATACAACAACATAGAAAAGTACATATAAAATCAAGAATATTGTGAATGGCTGGATAGCCAACTCAGCTTTGTTAATAAGACAAAACTGTTCTTCCTCGGGGTCCAGAAATTTAAATGAAAGTGAACTTACAATAAAAACAAAATAAAGCAATTCTATAAAACTATATATTTTCAACCAATTTTCATTTCATTTCCTTTAGTTTCTATTTAATCTTGTACAGCTAAATGAAATTATGTCCCTTCCAGGGCATCAAATTTTTATTTTTTGACCAGTTCAAAAGTGTACCACATACAATTTACGATATTTGTTGTTGCGAGATGCGGATGAGCGCTACGTCATTGACGTTCTGTTTTTTTTTATAGCTTTGCTGAGTTTTTAATTTGTATAGAATGACTCGATTTTTAATCAATAAACATTCCAAAGGACATTTGCAATTACGAGTCAGACCCCCCCCCCCCCCCCCACCTGATGCCGGTATTTACAAAGGCCGTTCTTCAGCATGGCCGTGCATATAAAAAGCAATCACAATTTTACAAAGAAATGAAATGAAATACATAGGCTAAATTGTAAATTTAACATAATGAAAGTGATATTTATGATTGATAAAATGACAACTGATGAACTGGACGGATTAGGAACAATATAATATAGGCTTCCTACAATAATATAGGAATATTGGTCGTCAGAACAAAATCATCGCCGAAATGGTTTCAGACTTTCAAGGAGGATGTAATGGAGAGAGAGAGAGCGCGAGAGAGAGAGGGGGAGAGAGAGAGAGAGAGTGGAGTGTAGGGGTGGGGGAATGATGAACGGAGAGAAAGTAAGAACAGGAGCGGGGAGAGAGGGAGAGCGAGAGAGAGAGAGGAGACATCAGGGTAGGGGGTAGCCTATCCGATATGCGTCGGGCTTTATGGCAATATACTAATCGCGTTATGGAGACTGACATCGCCGCGCCGATGTCAGTCTCTGTTCGTCGATGGTCTGATCAAGAAGCTCAGAGACAGTCAGCTAGGATGCATGATTAAAGATACTATGTCCCCTTTTGCAGCCAACCTCAAATTCTGTAGAACTTTGCAGGAATTATGAATATGTCATGTATGTCCTGTCTATGAAATTTAAACGTTAGCAGTGTCCTAATATTCAAGGACATATAAAATATAAGAGGACATTTTTTTTTTTTTTTTTTTTGGTCCCGAAATTTGAAAATTTGACCGATCGACACTCCGTTCCGTTTGGGGGGGGGGGTAAGGTCATCTTTTGTAGGTCATCCATTAGGATTTTTTTTTTTTAAATAAAAAATCAATAAAAAAAAATCAACACTCAAAAAGGGGGGGGGGGGGTTATCGAAAAAACATACACATAAAAAAAAACTCAAGGGGGTTTAACCCCCTCTCCCCCCCCCCCCCCCCCCCCCCCCTGCGTACGCGCCTGGTTGACCTCACTATATCCCGTAAAGACTCTCACGTTCATCTTGGGATCACAAACAAAGTCATCATCTCAGACTGATCCGACCATAGAGATATATACTACTAACACTATATCTCTATGGATCCGACTGATTCTTGGTATGATTAATTGAGCGTTCTGTGCTGCACTGGCGCGCATCCGGTATCCTAATTGATCGATATCGATCGATATCGAGTAATAATATCCCGATCCGCATGAACGTTAAATAAGTTTGCAGATGGTCTTTTGTACCTTAACAAATCTTGTTTTCAGTTAGATTTCACCAGTCTACACTGCGTTTTACAGTTTGTTATTGTATGAAATATACTCGTATGTAAGACGGATACTCTGCTTGACAGAAGCAAAGATGATTTAGGCCTCCAGCGGATGAAAGTAGGACGCCTGCTGTGATACGCATCCTGCCGGCCCACGTCACCAGTCATTTTGTATTGGACTATTGTAGACCTAGGCCTATCTTGTGAATGTGTGAGTGAGATAATTACTAAATTAGGCTAATTGTGATTAGCCATTAGAGATCTACTCTAACAGTAGACTATTATGTAGAAATATAAGGAGAAATTTATTTGCCATTCATTAAATCATGTTGTTATTGGGCATAGTTTTGATCTAAGAATAAACTAAAAACTTATTCATAATAATTTTAGATTAAATTTAGATTAGTCTAGACCTTAGATCTAGACCCAGTTTACTGTATCGGTTTCTTGTGCGGCTGCGCTGTAGTGTAACTTGTCTTGTTTCGCTGCGCGCGTGCGCTCTGCCTCTGATGATGCAAATTGTAATTCGTAATAGGGTATGAAACAAGGAAACGGTTGGCTCAAGACCGAGGAAACTTGGAGAGAAACTTGGAGAGACACTTGATATAGAATTTTGAATAGGTCACTGAACCTGTCATAAACTGACAGATCACTATTGATGATGATGCTTGTGCGCGCGCGCGGCTTGAGAATTTGAGAGGATTCAAATTCGACGACGCGCGCCGCGCCGGCCGGTGCCGCCACTGTAGTCTACTGTCTGTAGACCTAGAGGGTCTAGATCTAGATCTAACTAGAAAAAAAAAATTGTCCCGAAATTTGAAAATTTGACCGATCGACATTTCGTTGGGGGGGGGGGGGGGGGGGATAAGGTCACCTTTTTTAGGTCACCCAATAGCTAGCATTATTTTGTTTAATTTTTTTTTTTTTTTTTTAAATGAGGGGGGGGGGGGGTTTCCTCCAAAACACACAACAAAATTTAAGGGGGGTCGACCCCAACCCCCCCTCCCTGCGTACGCGCCTGAACAGGGTTAGAAATACTATTAGATTCTATAGATATAGGGTTTAGTCTGCTCTTCTTTCTGTTTGTCTTTCCTCCACTGGCTTCGGAGATCGGCGGTAGTACTAGAATAGATCTAGAGTCTACTAGTAGTACGTCTAGTACGGGGAGTACTAGGGTCTAGATCGAGTAGACCCTAGATAGTTTAGTAGCCTATAGGTCTACTAGATCGACCCTCTAGTCTCTACCGCTGTAAAAAAACGTAAGGGTCTGGTCAGATCATTAGAATTGGTAAAATGGTAGTGAGAGTGAACTGATATTAGTATGAATATGGAATATGAAGTTGGTGTTTGATTCAATATCAAGCCAGATGAACACAATCGTATTTGAGAAATGCATGTTGTCGCGCACACGAGTTGTTTGACAGTTTCTCCAACATAAACAATGGCAAATTATTTTTCAATAAAATCTGAGAATGTATACTAGATCTATTACTATTATCTAGATCTTTTAGGAATAAATCATTGTCAAAATAATTCCATAAATTGGGGTAAAAAAGAAATATTCCAACTAGATTCTAGATCTATATGAGCGACAGTGTAGTCTAGTTAACATTAAAAAAACAAAATCTAATTTCAAAATCTAGCAGATCTTACAATAACATTATAATTTGATAATAGTCTCCGTCTGAAAACAAATGTCTGATGATTGCACATAATGATATATGATATTCAAACATTATCTACCACTGACTACCAGTTAGACCGCTACTTATTTATTTAACTTCTTCGGTAAATTAAGATAAATATCTTAAGTCTACATTAGGTAAATATTGGTTTTGGTAGATCTAGATTCCTATTGCCTTATTGGTTTTGCCTTTAAATTCCAGACAGCAGAATAAACAATGGACCAATTGAAAGGTGAAATGCTCAATGCGTCTACATTGCATGATATCTGTACGAAGGGTATTGGGAGTCTAACTCATACCGACCAAGCCCAAGCCCAAGGCGAACTAAGTATGTGAAAGTTATTTAATTCTCTTTTTCCACATTGCCTAGACCTCTATCCCTTTCATTGCCGATTTTATTTTGTCGTTTCTTTCTCTGATAAAAAATAATATTAAATTATTTAATGACATGTAGGGTCTACATGTACGATACTTTCACATCCTTTTTTTATTTGCATTTCTTTGTCTACTTAATAAGAAAGCTGTTATTACCCTAAAACATTGGCCAAATAAAACGTTGGTGTGGATTTTATAACATGCGTTCATACATTTTTTTTCTTCTTCAGGGGATCGAATAATTTTCAAGCAAAAGGGGATATCCGTAGAGATTCACCTTGTTTCAACACATACGCTGTTGCCAATACAGTTAGAATAATTTGTACTTACACCTTTTCATGAAATAATAATTGTGAGAATCTGGTTTATATCTTCTTAGAACTGAATTAAACAGTCTCTATAGTCTATGACTGTTAAGAATGACCAATGAAATTTTGATTAAAAATGTATCTATCAATAATAAATCATATTCTCTCATTCAATTTATGAACAGAGGTAATGAAATATAATTCCAACTTTTATGGGCAACAGTGAACATAAATAAACCTTTACACAAAAACAGACACGCTATAAATATAGTCAAGAAAAGCATTTGAAAAAGAAAAATACAGTTAAAGGATTGCTTGTTTTTATAATAATTTATCTTGTGTTTGTATTATTTTGTTGAATAGTCGACTATACAGGATCTACTCCCAGCAATGTTCTAGTAAGAGAAGGCAGTGAGGAAGGACTACATGATGCCGCTATGGAAGAAGTGATGATACAGAATAGCAGACAGTCTGCAACTACATTTTCGTGGTACGATTATAATTGGCTCGACTCACGATAGATTATAAATAATAATAATAATATTGGGTTCTTGTATATTGCGCTTACATCTGTCAGACTTGACACTCCTGGGGCTCCACAATTATTATCCTGGCTTTAGCATGGCTGCCATTACGGTACCTATTTACATCACCTTGGTTGAGTGTGGCAAATATAGATCAATGTCTTGTCAAAGGACATTAGTGCCGCGTCGGGACTCGGAACCTCGGACTTTATGATCCACATTCCGGTGACGTATGCACTTTACCACGGCACCTCTACAGATTAAGCTTATAAATAAATTCACTTTGGCACGAAAGTCAAGTGAAATTTCGCTCAGCTTAAATAACTATTCCACCCCTGTATTTACATCTGTGTGCTACTCTCAGTACATCTTGGGTTATTTTGGAAAATAAACACAATTTTTGGTGATCGAAAGTACATAAATTCTTGTTTCAAACATTCGTAACAAAGGTTAGGAGGCTACTGCTTTCATGTTTGATGATATCTGCTTTGTAAGGTTTTACTATGATGACATCGTATAGAATCAATGTTACTCTTTGATTAAGTTGATTACGATACAGGGAAGTAATCTAGGTGAAATTCAACTTAAGCTCAACTCAATCTCAGCCGAAACTTAAACTGAAATTCAAATTAAGGTCAACTCAATTCACATCCAACTGAAACCCAACTCAAACTCAACTCATTCGTAACTCGACTCAAACTCAAATCAAATACATTAAATGCAAACTCAACTAAATTCATCCTCCTCTTTTCAGGTTGATGCAGAATTATGAGGCATCTCAGGGCTATTCCCTTCCACGCTGTCTCATCTATGAGCATTACCTGGACTTCTGTCAGAGAAATGTTCTACAGCCGGTAAATGCAGCTAGCTTTGGAAAGGTACCTAACAAAGGGTGGTCCTGCCTTTGAAACCAGAGAACTTTGTGAAATAAGAAAATTTAGAAAACATATTTGCTATATATGTGGAGGGTAACGGACAAATGAAAGCTAAAATAACTATGTGTATATGCGATTCTCACATTGGTGATTGGACAGTCAGTTGAATATACCGCATTGACGTTATGACATGAACTGACAACCCCTATTTATTGTTCACTAAAATGTTACCCATTTTCTATATTTTTTTCCCGAACTCCTTTAACCCCGGGGTCGTCAGCTAATGAATTTTGGATGGCCTGTTCTTAAAGGTCCTCCAGAATATATAACCAAAGAAAATAAACCGAAAATTACATTTCTACAAATCGATATTTTAGTATTTTTTGTTGTTGTTGTTGTATGGGAGAGATGAAAAATATCGAATGATGAATAAATCATTAACTAATTTCTTTGTTTGTCTCATTTGCAGACCATACGTCAAGTCTTCCCAGACATCCGAACGCGCCGACTTGGGACCCGCGGCCAGTCTAAATACCACTATTACGGCATCAAAGTCCGCTGTGACTCATCCTATTACTCCACCCTCGTCGCCTCCCAGCGGATGTCCCTCCCATGCCCTACCAGTGGACAATGGCTGGCCAAGACCTTCAGTTCGATGACGCCTTCGCCCACGCATTCAATAACGTCTACGATATCGTCGAAGATACCTGCCGACATCGTCGGTCAAAGTCAGAAGTCGATGTGTACAGGTGGAAGTTTGGGAGGTACTGGGAAAAGTGGAGGAGGGAGTGGAGAGTGTGGAGAAGGAGAAGCGAGTACTACTGTTGGTAGCAGTTCGGGCAGCAGAGGAAAGAGCGTCTTGTCCGCCACTTTGCAGAAAGTCATAGGACAGAAGACACCTGATAAGGGCTTTACCGCAAACGCAAACGTATGAAAGTTTGTATTTGTATTCATATTTGTGTCCATGAGTTTAGATAAAAAGGCTATAATTTAGGTATATTTACCATTCTATTTATTACAAATTATAACATTCTAGAAGTCACTTTACATACATTACATAAATAAACTCTTTAGTTTTGAGCTCGAAGCCAGCAAATTAATCACTTTGTAAACGATGTCTCCGTTATATGTTTTTTCCTTCAATCTATAGGATACTTTATTCCAATCTATCCACCCTCTTGTATTCTTTTCTCACACTTGTTTCTATCATCTACCTCCTTTGTGATCCTTGTGTGCTAGCGTGAACCCACCCTACCGATCACACCGTTGATGCAGTCATCAAGCAGTTCACTGCTGCCATCCTTCCCCACGTCTCATCAACTCATTCATCTTCCACACGGCGTTGACCATCATCAAGTTCGTAACTATGTTACTTCCTTTTCATTCTTTAGTCTTTTTTCTTTCCATTAAAGCCTCGGTCACAAATGCCATAACGAACTGCTACGAACGCCGTACGAACGATTTTCAGACAATGGAAATTCGGGAAGACAATGGAAAAACAGGGAGATTCGTACGAAATTATCGTTCGTACGAACCTTTGTGACCGTAGCATAACGTGTTTGTTTGTCTTCAATATTCACCACTGTTCATCTTTGCAGCTCTTGTTTCAAACCAATGCACACGGAATAGAAAGAAAGAAAGAAATACTCATCAGATCTTCATATAATGTTTTAATCATGGACTGCCTACACCTGCGTATTGGCATTGGAGTTGAATGACGGCTAACTTATACTTAAAATGATTTGATCTTTTGGGAGGGTGGAGGTGGGGGAGGGTCAGGGATCAAAGATCACAGGTGGGGGGGGGGGGGGGGGGGGGGGGGGGGTCAGGGATCAAAGATCACAGGTTATAAAGAGAAGATAACATGTTCGAGGTTCCATGTAGATGGCGATATTGGTAATTGGTGATCAGGGGGGGCGTTTCACAAAACTTGTCATCAGTGACAAATGACAGTTGTTGTTATAAGCTACTGAAATCCTTGCTTCTGATTGGTTATCAGCAGATTTGTCACTGATTTTTTGTAATTTGTCATCGAAAAAAGGCTTTGTGAAACGCCCCCCTGAAGTCTAATTTAGTTGAGTCGTTATAAAGAGCCCATTTGAAATCTCGGTTGACCTGAGCTGAAAAGCGTTTCACATAGATGTACGTATTCGTGTATCTTCTTCTACTTCTGGTCAAATTTTCAAGGTGGATGAGTTTCTAAAAGAATACAGGGTTCACTGTGCTATCATTCTGGAGGTCATTATGAGAGGAGGACTCGATGAGGTATGAATAAAAAATAGACTGATATGTATCCAGTCATCAACATGTTGACATCTACTGTAGATCGTTCATAATCGTTACCTTGACTCGACTCAATCAGTGAGTTCATACAGAGATGTGAAGTCAGAGAAAGATACATAAAGAGAGATTAAAGGAAAGAAAAGTATTAGTGCTACCATATCAATGTATGAGTTAACAAGTTATTATGTACTGCAGATCATACTGTGTGGCCTTGATATGACCTTTCTTTGTAATATCCAGTGGCATTGTGTTTCTACATGCAGATTGACATAGAACGTTCAAGCTTGAATCCCTTTTTTTTCCCTTTTAAAATATAGGCCTTATAATCATGTCTATTCAACCTTATTATCCCCTCGCCGACGAAGTCGAAGAGGATATAGTAACGCTGCCGTCCATCCGTTCGTAACAAATTTGGTTTCCGATCGATAACTTCAGTAATGTTTGACGGATTTTAATGAAATTTGATATGAAGGTACATGATATCAAAATACAGGCTAAGTTCAATTTTGGAGTACGTAAGTCAAAAGTCAAAGGTCATAGCTCATGAAATATGCGTAAAAATACACATCTGGTTTCTGATCGATAACTTTAGTTATGTTTGACGGATTATAATGAAAAATACAGGCTAAGTTCGATTTTGGAGTACGTAGGTCAAAGGTCAAAGGTCATAGCTCATTAAATATGCGAATCTGGTTTCCGATCCATAACTTTAGTATTGTTTGACGGATCATGAAATTTGATATGAAGGTTCTTGTTATCAAAATACAGCCTAAGGTCGATTTCGAAGTATGTAGGTCAAAGGCATAGCTCATTAAATATGCGAATCTGGTTTCCATCCAATAACTGGAGTAATTTTTGACGAATTTAAATGAAATTTAATATGAAGGTACTGTACATGATATCAATACATGTACAGCTTAAATTCGATTTCTGAGTATGTAGGGGTGCGTTTATTGACCAAATTTTTGGCTGGAATCAGGTTCCTCAAACGTCTTTCAGGCAAATTTAGAAGTTGATAAACGCAAAGCCTTTTTTAAAGGTCTTTAGATATGGGCATATCTAAAGACGCAAAAAGGTGTGTTTTGAATGTGACATACAGCCAGAATCACGTTTCTGAGAGATGATAAACGCAAACCTGTTTTGAACCCCACATACAAATCGGACCACCCAGGTTAATTTCCGGTTTGGAGGCTAGCGCGCGCCATGTGTTGTGTACAAGCATGTGTGTGTAGTTGACCTCCGAGAAACTGTCTGCTTCCCGGGTCATCGGCGCAAAACAGTTGCTCAGACACAAGGCCTTTATTTTGAATCGTGAAGAGACGATAAACGCGACATCCCGGAAATCCCTTTCGTATAGTGGGATTCGATAGTGGGGTACGATATGTACATGATATCTAGTGGCAAGACCCAATAAACGCACCCTAGGTCAAAGGTGAAAGGTCATAGCTCATTAAATATGCAAAAACACCTAATTATATATGTGAAAATGTGGTTAACTTCCTTGACTAGTAATATAATAGTATAGTCCAATGGAGGTAACTTGTTCTGACGTATATAGGCCATTTGTACCCTGCGAGGGGATGCTACGCTTTGCGTTGACTTGTTAAACTTAGTTTAGAAAAAAGAACGTGGAGAATAGATTGCATGTGATATCACGCACATATTTGACTGTAAAGGTAGTAGCATAAAAACTGCACAATTAGGCACAATAAATCAATGAATCATATTTATTTGTAATTGACACAGTATGTAATATTACACTTCCAGTACCTACGTAATTATGTAGGAGAAGATATTGTTCTGCGATGGAGGAGATTTAAAAGAGACTCAAAACAAAATTTTAAAAGTCTGTTGACAACGTAATGGTGGAACAATTTTTTTCTCTTCAGGCTATGATACCATGATAGCTACCAATCTTTTTTGTGTGTCTTCAAGCTTTTGGTTTGAACCCGAGATTCCTCTTTTTTTTTAATGAAATATTATGTGTGAAAAAAAATTCAAAATAGTAGGATGCGAAAGCTAATGTACTTAGATTAGCGATGTGCGCTTGAAAAAATTACGCCTGGCTTGAATGCTCCCCAGACAGAGAGTGGAGAATGTGCATACAGTGTGTGCGGGAAAGCCTGAATCCGATGACCAGGGTAATAATATGATTGCAGGGCTCTCAGGGAGAACAGTATAAATACTGATGAGGCTACCCTGGGTAAACAAGACATATTATTATTATTTATTTTTTAAAAACTTTGCCATGAGAGATTCCTAATTTTTGCTGTGAAAGGTTGACCGGTATTTGATACGTATATGTATATGTTTTCCCAAACAGGTTGTATACTATTGCCAAACATACTGGGACAACTTGCCAATTGGGCAGCGACGTCTGCTTGATATCCCGTCCATGTGCGACGCGTTGGCTGTCTGTGATACCTACCTCTACCACACCATTGTGTCCGTGCTCATTCCTGGCACTCTTAACACTGTCCCACAAAGGTACGCATCCGGACCTGGTTGCACAAAAATGTACGATTGTCCCAAGTGCCCCTAGCCTACGACTGATCGATCGTATGTTCTAAATTTGTTGCAAGCGGTGGTATGATTTGTTGCAGTCAAGGTGATCAGGGTCATAAAATCGTATATTTTTATCCGTGATACCAACAATCGAAAGTGGCCATTCTGTGGCCAGAATACATACTCTTTTTTGGTTTTATGATATCCGGCATAAGTTAGCTCAAGTTATGTTTTTATTATCATTTTTATTATCATCATTAGTATTGTTATCAATATTATTATTATAACCTCTGATTAACATACGATCACAAACTTAGAAAATACCCATTAATTGTACATGAAGGAAAATTCATAGAATGTAAATTTTTCTTCAGTAACACAGTGTTTATTCATTAAAACAACAAAATTATCTATCTAACTTTTCATTCTCCAAACATTTCATTCTTTTGATTATTAGTAAGTCATATGGTGCTCTCTCATAGCTGCCAACCATTCCTATTTGGGAGGAATGATTCCTATTTTTGGTCTCGAGAAACTGTTTTAAACTCTAGATTCGTCTCTTTTTCTGAAATGTTCTGTGTAAAAAGTATACAAAATAGATTATTCTTAATTTTGCCTTAAAGGTATTACAAAGTTTTGGTAATTTTTGAAATTCGTCTGGATAGTGATTCTTTGCAATTTTGATATATCATGATGCCCCTAAAGATGTATTATAAGCACTACAAAATTTAGCCCCCAAAACACTTCTGCTTTCGAGAAAAATTGAATGTATAAATTTACCGGTGCTCCCGGTAAATTTTGATAAATTTCAAATAGCGCCTACGACCATACGATGGTAGCTGCGACCATGAAAATCTCAGAATATGTAGATGTGATATATATATTCCAAACGGTGATAGCAAATCGGTCGATTTTATTCAAAGAACAATGTTTTATAGCAAAATTAATAAATTGACCTTGAGAGGGCGCTATACAACATAAAGAGTTTATTATTACCATTTCATCACTTTAGACTCGATTTCAACCGCGACAACGATCACTGAATATTGTAGGATAGCTTTAAACCAAATTCATGACCCCTTACCAAAACTTTGTATTACCTTTAAGAGATTCTTTATTTTTGCTGTGAATGGTAAGCAGGTATACTCTCTAACACTTCTTCGATTGTTTGTTTGATGGATGTATATGGAGTACTCAGTAGGGGCAGAGAGATAGTCAGGCTTCAATCAAAATGATAAACTTGTTGATCGGAGAGAGAGAAAAAATACCGCTGTCGTGTTTTTCTTGTATTCCAGCTTGTTGCAAGGTATTCGACATTTCTCTCACGAAGTTCCTCAAATGAAGCAAAGTGTTCTCAAAGCTTTCCCAGATCAACTGTTGCAAAGCAAAATGCCAGGTAAGGTGTTAAACAAAAAAGATTCATCGACCTGGGTCCCGTCGTACAAAGAGTTGCGATCAATCGCAAGTCCTCCAATCAATCGCAAGTTTGCAGTCTCCTATCTCTTTGAAAATAGTTGCGATTGATATCAATCACAAATAAGTTGCGATTGATATGAACTCTTTGTAAGACTGGACCCCGATCTACATAGCACCATGCGAAATTCTAATGTTTATTTCAAGAACATTTGACTAGCATACACATGCAAAAAATACATTGCATCATAATAGTTGTAGCAAGTAAAATGTAATGCTACAATGCTCATATCACATTTCCTAAGTTTACACTGTATAGAGGAATCTCCTCAGATATAAACTAACTTGTTTTTGCTTGACGACGAGACCGAGGGTATATCTGTGCTAGTTGGGCGCCGTACATCTATTGATCAGAAACTGAGGAGATATAAACGAACTTGTTTTGCTTGAATGCGAGACCGAGGGTATATCATTCTGTGCATGTTTGGGCGCAATACATCTGGGCTCCGTCTGATAAAGATTTGCCATTGATCAGAATCAATCGCAAGTTTACAGTCTCCTATCTATTTAGAAATTGTGATTCATTAATGATAATAATAATACTCAGTTTTTATATAGCGCTTATTACAATCACTAAGCGCTTCCAAACTTGGAGAATATTACCCCGGCTTTAGCTGTGCTGCCATTTAATACGGCGCTCTAGCATTATACATGCAGTTGCAAATAAATTGTGATTAATATCCACTCTTTATAAGCCAGGCCCAGAAGTGGTAAATCTTACCAGTCCACTATGTTTTTGACGGTTGACATAAATCATCATCTACCGGTTGTCTGAATGACTCTTGTTGTTTTCTTGATTACATTTTCATAGTTATGAAGCGATTTTCACGCCTTTTGAAGAGGAAAACATCCCTTGCACACCTAGCACAGGTAAATATTATTTCCTTTAAACTAAACGTTTTCCCTCTTTAGTGTATTATCTCTCTAACTTTGTTTAATGTAATTTAACGTATGTTAATGTATTTACTTTATGCCATGTTCAAAATTGAAATGAAAACCCCTCTACATGTATTTCATATTTTCCCTGTAAATGTATGGTTAACATTGTCTATTCAAGACGGTTATCCCAATGCCTGCTTTCCGAAAGTTCGTAATTCTGAATACAGAAACTTCATATACCAGGAGTTCATTACTCCAGAAACGAAGTAAGGTTCATACAAGTAATTCCGCACATTTGGTGCCTTACTCCAAAGGTTTTTTTCCTCTCTTCTAAGGTTATACTTGTATAAGAAGCCACTATTTTTATTTTTTCTCCAAATGCTTGGAACAAATATTTCTTTCGGAAATAGGAATCATCAGAATAATGAGCCTTGACCTCTTTTCTCGCTGTCACTAGGGCGCTTTAGCAACGCGACGGAAGCAAAGACGACGGGAGAAATCACTTAACCGAGATCGTCCTGTACTATGCTCCCGTCTTCATTTGTAACTTGTATATAGAGCGCTTCCGCAAACACGACGGAAGGTAAAGACGAGGGTAACCGAGCAAAATAATCAATCTGCGCATGTGCGAACCAGAATTTTCTCCGTCTTGTTGATTTTCGCGACCGTTCTCAGCCATAATAGCGTTCGTTGTATCGCCGTACAATAGACCTTTTTCGTAATGTATCCAAATTTAATGCATAAGTCTTTGTGAAGTGCCTCAATACAAATTATTTCATTCACTTGATAAGAATAATAGTATTTCAATAGACAGAATCCGAACTACATACATTATTTGATCTCGGTTGAGTGAATTCTCCCGTCCTCTTTGCCTTCCGTCGCGTTGCTAAAGCGTCCTACTTTCTTTCTTGCCACCTTTTCAACCATTCCTCTTTCTCACCTCCCGGCCCATCTCACGGCCCACAGGCAAGCCGAAGTGCTCTAGCAGTGGATATCACTATCACTCAGATGCGAATGGATTGGGAAAGGCGTACAGAACATGATACGGCCTGTTCTCAACTCATATGGACCATGCCTGAGATGAAAGGACTCATTCATAAGGATATCCGTGCTCGTTAGTATTACACATGCAGAGATGCCAACCAGTACGATTAAATCGTATTTAGTACGATAATAAGAGTGAAATAAGATCTGTAAATACGATTTTTCATCTTTTTTTAAACCCATAAAAACAGCGGAAGTAAACCCCGCAACCCCAACAAAAACTTTGCTTTACAATTTCTCATTAAATTTTAATGAAAGAGCAAACATTTTTCTGAAATTTTAACGGCCCGGGGCCGACGGGCCAGTGGTAGTGTCAAGTTTCCGTGAAAGAGGTTGGCATCTCTGCATATGCGTGAGGTGCCATTAAATTATAACAGAACCAAAACCAACACCCTCCGAAAGAGACTTCAATGGAGATAAATGTAAATGTTATCGAAGATAAGACTGATCTACAGTAGGTATTAACCGAACGATCTCCAAATATATGTTGGAGTCGTTACACCATTGGTCTCTCAACCTCTGCTTTTTCCTGGCTCTGGTATATAATCTTTTGTTTATGAGCACTCTTTTTATGCCTCCGCCACCGAAGGTGGTGCCGGAGGCATCATGTTTTCGGGTTGTCCGTCCGTCCGTCCGTCCGTCCCGTTTGACCGTTATCACAATATCTCAAGAACCATTTAAGATTTAAACTTAAGACTCGGGAATAGTATTTATCACCATAGGAAGACGATCTGATTAGATTTTGGAGTACGTAGGTCAAAGGTCACAGGTCACAGAGGTCAACTTATGAAATTCCTTGTATTGAGTTTGTTAGCGCGATATCTCAAGAACCATTTGAGATTTAAACTTCAAACTTAAGGATAGTATGTATCACCATAGGAAGACGATCTGATTAGATTTTGGAGCACGTATGTCAAAGGTCAAGGGTCACAGAGGTCAACTTATGAAATTCCATACATTGAGATTGTTATCATGATATCTCAAGAACCATTTGAGATTTAAACTTCAAACTTAGTGATAGTGTGTATCACTATAGGAAAACAATCTGATTACATTTTGGAGCACGTAGGTCAAAGGTCAAGGGTCATAGAGGTCAACTTATGAAATTCCATACATTGAGATTGTTATCATGATATCTCAAGAACCACTGGAGATGTAAAAACTTCAAACTTAAGGATAGTATGTATCACCATAGGAAGACGATCTGATTAGATTTTGGAGCACGTAGGTCAAAGGTCAAGGGTCACAGAGGTCAACTTATGAAATTCCATACATTGAGATTGTTATCATAATATCTCAAGAACCACTGGAGATGTAAAAACTTCAAACTTAAGGATAGTATGTATCACTATAGGAAGACAATCTGATTAGATTTTGGAGCACGTAGGTCAAAGGTCAAAGGCCACAGCGCACATTATGAATGCAAAAACAGCTTGTGATCGCGTTATCTCAAGAACCGATTGATGGATTCATGCCAAAATTAGGTCATGTTTGTTACTTGCAGAGCCAATGAACTGAGTAGATTCTTGGTTCATAAGGTCAAAGGTTAAAGGTCATGGGCCCATTATGTATGCAAAAATAGCTTGTGAACGCATTCTCATTAGAACTGACAGATGGATTACTATTTAACTCAGAACATCTTGCAGAGCCAATGAACTGAGTAGATTTTATGGTCATGCGGTCAAAGATCAAAGGGTCATATATGTATATGAGAAATTGCTTGTAATCACAATATTCTGAGAACCTGTCAATGGATTACCATTGAACGTGAATTCAATTTTTTTTTTCTGTTTTGGTTTGTAAAATTGCTCTATAACGGAGGCATCATTTTCGACTGCGCGCAGTCGAATTCCATCTAGTTTTTTATTTTAAAAAAAATGTAAGAAACTAATACACTGCAAAGTCTATCGTCTTTTATTTGAGAGCTCCTGCCTTCCTGGAAAGGTTTCTTCGTCTAACTGATCTATATACGTTAACAACTTCAATCCTTGACATTCAGTTTTATCCGTTTTGTGTTTGCTTCATAACTTAAGAATGAAGGTAGACTAGATTAATTATGAACATGTACATCAGCAGTTTGCTCACGAAGACTTCTTATTATTCCTTTACGGATATGCAACCAGCCTGTATCCAACACAGTTGTTGAAGATGTTATGAAACTGGAAGAATTAAAACCAAATGATGAACTGGTTCATGACTATCGTCATTTATTGCAGCAACGTGTTAATTCTTCCAGTTTCATAACAGGCGTTTGTTGAATACTTTTAGATATAAGCTTTAGTATATCGAATTCTTAATGAACATAAATCGGGACAAATCAATTTTCAATAAATTCTTTAAAAAAATACTAAACTTTTTAAGGGTTTGAACAAATTAGTTGTTAACTGTCAATGGTTTGAGGAACAACTATGGCTGATTTATTTTCTTGACACCCATATAGATATGAACTCGTTCAAAAAGTTACTGGAATCTCGTGCTACCGTTGAAGAACACATCAAGTGGGTGGAAGAGGTCCGCTCATTCTACGTAGAGAAGGTGTGTACATGAATAGATGCCTAACCTTAGCCATAGTAACATCTGTAATTACCTGACTGTTCTATATCTATATGAGATTGCATGAAACTCTCCAGCAACAATTGCTCCGTGTTCCATATTCTACACTAAAAGAATTCTTACCTAAAATCCTGGATCAAACACAATACCTAACGATAACCCTAAACCTAAACTCAAATAAAACCCATTACATTTGTAACCTAACTGACTCTTACAACTTAACTCTAACAAAACAAATCTAAGATCAATTGTTTTGGACTGTGTGGGATCGAGTCGTATTACTTTCAATGTTTACATAATCGTTTTAACCGTCTCCTTTTCTTCTTTCTCTCCTTCCCGATGTTTGTGTTCACTGGCCCCAAGATTCCCTTTCCGTAGATATGTCACTGTCTTCCCCATGTTTGTGTTTACTGGCCCCAAGATTCCCTTTCCGTAGATATGTCACTGTCTTCCCCATGTTTGTGTTTACTGGCCCCACGATTCCCTTTCCGTAGATATGTCACTGTCTTCCCCATGTTTGTGTTTACTGGCCCCACGATTCCCTTTCCGTAGATATGTCACTGTCTTCCCCATGTTTGTGTTTACTGGCCCCACGATTCCCTTTCCTTTCCGTAGATATGTCACTGTCTTCCCCATGTTTGTGTTTACTGGCCCCACGATTCCCTTTCCGTAGATATGTCGCTGTCTTCCCCATGTTTGTGTTTACTGGCCCCAGGATTCCCTTTCCGTAGATATGTCGCTGTCTTCCCCATGTTTGTGTTTACTGGCCCCACGATTCCCTTTCCGTAGATATGTCACTGTCTTCCCCATGTTTGTGTTTACTGGCCCCACGATTCCCTTTCCGTAGATATGTCACTGTCTTCCCCATGTTTGTGTTTACTGGCCCCACGATTCCCTTTCCTTTCCGTAGATATGTCACTGTCTTCCCCATGTTTGTGTTTACTGGCCCCACGATTCCCTTTCCGTAGATATGTCACTGTCTTCCCCATGTTTGTGTTTACTGGCCCCACGATTCCCTTTCCTTTCCGTAGCTATGTCACTGTCTTCCCTTGTGTCAATTTGCTTCTTTGGTTACAGGGATACCCTCGCGGTAGCGTGCAGTATGAGAAAGCTGAGAGGGCGTTCTTCATGGGCTGGAGTTATGTCTGTAGTCTTATCATCAGGGATCAGACACTTAGAAGCGCCACCAGCTTTGGTAAATAGGGGGCTGGGTAGGGAGAGAAGGAGAAGGAGTATAGCAAGAGAGAGAGAGAGAGAGAGAGAGACGGGGGATAAGGGATCAGACACTTAGAAGCGCCACCAGCTTTGGTAAATAGGGGGCTGGATAGGGAGAGGAGGAGAAGGAGTATAGCAAGAGAGAGGAGAGAGAGAGAGATGGGGAGGGATAAGGGTTCAGACACTTCGAAGAAGCGCCACCAGCTTTGGTAAATAGGGGGCTGGATAGGGAGAGAAGGAGAAGGGGTGTAGCAAGAGAGAGGAGAGAGAGAGGGAAAAAGTAATTATCAATTAGTTTTGACAGAAAATGATCTGTGTAACTTTGCCTTTTTTTCATTGCGATCTAGCAAATCTATACAAGTTCTTATTATATACACACCTGTCCTTGCTTCATTAGTGATTAAATCTATAGAGGTGTAAATAAAAAGATATAATTTAAGAATATCTTGGAGAGTTTGGGATTCACCAATGTTCCAGGAACCGGATGCATGTCATACTCGTGCCGGCGGGGGTCTATTTGAAATATTAAAATTGTTGATGACAAAGTTACATTTTCACCCCCAAAAATGTCAATTTGTTGCTCGCTCATTTGTTTAGGTGATCAAAGTTTATATTCAGGCAAGAGTCGTCAAACCCCTTCCAAAATTGTTCCCCTTCATCTATGTTGATTCTCATAATGATGGTACTTTCTTTGTCTAGGTTCGTTCCATCTTCTGAACCTTCTGTATGAGGAATATCTTCTCTACGTGATAGAGGTACATCGATACCAGCGAGAAGAAGTAGCACTCTGGAACAAAGTCATGGATGTAGACATGCCGAGTATGTATTTCATGTCGTCATACTGCTAAGGCCAAAAATCATGAATAACACGATAACAACCTTCTTCTATAAATCTACCTAAGGCAATTGCAATAGAATACCGAAGCTGTGATATCACCATAAATCTATTTTGAGAATTTCTCAATTGTTTCTTCATTTTCCGGAAGAGCATCATAACGTTAGGAACCAGAGCACTATAACACTGAGTTTCCATAGGACATATATTTATTCAGATGGTCATATCTCACCCAATACTTAATATTATATTCAAATGGTTTTCGACATTCGGACATTATTTTTGATGCTCTTTCGGAAAATGAAGGAAAAAAAGTGGAAAATTCTAAAAATATATTTTGGATGACGTCACACTTCACCGCTCTATAAGCCTTGTGCGTCGCAGACTGAACTGTGCGAGCATGACGTATTGCGTAATCGGAACATGATTTCTATGGGACACTGATAAAATAGTGTAATGAAATTGCCCTTGAGTTGATTTTTCGAGAGAAGTTAGGATCGTGGTTTAAAACTAAATCACGCTTAGACCATCGTTTACTTTAGGGGCCTTTAAAGGACGATTGGAGGTATCAAGCCTCTGCTCAATGCAAAAGCAAAGAATGTAACTTTCATGGTCTCCTTGATTTGTCAAAATTAAACAAATTTTAGATAGTCTTTGTTTAAAGCCTATCTGCACTAGTCTGGCCAGGAGGGATAAGACCTCCCTGCATGGTCACTTACAGGTGGTTATGTCATCAAATCAGCTCTCATTATCATAAGAAAGAGGGGACCAAATGTCACCGATTAGGCATAGTGCAGCGGGTCAGTTATTGCAAACATTCTCCACAAACTTTAGAAATTCAATATCATGAATTCGTCTCCCCATTCATGACTGGACGCCCTCCAATTTCTTGCACCAACACCCGATTTATTCGTGTGCTCTATGTGTTGCGCCGCTTGCGAGATCTGCTCCCAAATTTATTTGTAATTCCACAAGGTACGGTTTAGGCTTACTGTGACGAATTGCACTGGAAAGAGTTATTATGATAACGGTTAATTATAAACCGTCCACATCCGTCATTATAGTGACATTATTATCCCGGCCTCAGCTGAGCCATCAAATTAATTATTGCTCAAGCATATCGGGTACCAATTTACACCTGGGGCCCGTTTCACAAAGCCTTTTTTCAATGACAAATTACAAAAATCAGTGACAAACGTGCTGATAACCAATCAGAAGCAATGATTTCAATAGCTTATAACACAAACTGTCATTTGTCACTGATGTCAAGTTTTGTGAAACGCCCCCCTTGGTGGAGAGTAGCAAAGGTAGATGAACATCTTGACAAAGGACGCTATTGTGAGTCTTCACTTCAGGCTACTTGACTATTTGTATTATTTGTTGCAGTGGCCGAGGGATTTCTCCTAGCTGACGTCGATCTCGATTTGGACGACTGCGATGACGACATCCTTGACATGTCCACCAGCTCGATGATGTCTATAGGAGCAGGTGACGATCTTTTCGATGATGATACAATACTTCCCGCTTCCAGCGCCGTCAATGCCGTTCCCCCGACTGTTCCTGACAAGCTGGTAACTACCTTGATGATTTCATGTTGGAAATGCATTGGCTGCATGCACACGAGGCATTTGGCCAAATAAAAACAAAACATGTTTAGCGTCCTGCCTTTTTGAAAAATAGCAAGGAGGAGGCCCCCTTTTTTTTTTTTTTTCAAAATGGCCGCTCGGTACATTTTCCCTGACAGTCGGGCTTTTTTTCAAGATGGCCCCCTTTTTTTTTAATAATTTTTTTTTTTTTTAGTCGGAAATAGATCATTTTAGCAGTGTAGTGTTTTTCATATGTTTTTTTCTTTTGTTTACATGGCCTTAATCCTCTGCGTCAATTATTTCAGTCCATTCAAAGACCGATGCAAAATGAGGCGTCAACTGCCTGACGTAGGACTGCGTCTGCATTCACTGGTGGGATCTTTGATGCATCATGTGCACGTGACGTCATTAAGATATTGTTAGAAAAATTTAAATAAACACTGCTTCAATTAGGTTGAATAAGTTCCAGTATTGCTTAGCGTAGGTAATGGTGCAATCGAAATGAAACCTTGTGTGGAATATGTGTGAGCTTTTAATGTTTTTATCACTCATCAACCAAACCCATTTTATTATAAAAATTGCAGTTGCCAACTCTTATATTCATTTTTGTATCTACTTAAACAAAAGGCATCGACTCCAATTGTTGACTCTACCGTAGAAAGCTCTAGATCAGACGTTGAAGACTGTGACGTCACCAAGCATGTGAAACCAGTATTACCCACACTAGATATCATCTCAATGGCATATGCCGCATCATTTCGACCTGGTGGAAATGAGAGTCCTGGACCAATGGTAACGGGACCACGAGGTATGAATGAACTAGGTCCGAGTCTCAACCGGCTCACTGAGTCGTCAAAGAAACCCGTTAGTGTGGACGTTGAGCCGTCAACCAATGGTAATACTCGCTATAGCTCCCATCAACGTCTTCTTGTTAAACGTCACTAAATAGTTGTAACTCTTACGGGCATTGTGCAGAATTGATATCCGATATAATACATGTCATGCTTGCACCAAAGTTCTTGTTAAACGTCCATTAACAAGAAATACCTTTATGATATATCAGGCCTGATAATCACCCGATTTAAATCGGTTTCCCGATTATTATTATTTTCTCGATTCCCCCCCCCCTTTCCCTATTTTCCCCATTTTTCTTACTCAAAAGGAAGGAAATGTTGTTAGATGCCATTCCCCCCCCCCCCCAATTCTTTTTTTTTTTACTCAAGGGGGGGGGGGGGGGGGGGGGGGGGGGGGGGTTTGAGGAACACAAAACAAAACTTTTTTAGTCGAAGTATATAGTGTTTGGTCTATTATTCTCTTCAGTTTCCTTCAGTTTTGATTTATCATATTAGCCAAATCTGCAATGCACACCATTTGATTCGTCTTTTAATTTTATCCTATAAAAGCAACCACGGAGAAGAAAATCACCACACTCAAAGAAACATCCAACTTTGTGACAACCAAATTGATCCGCGCAACCCTCCTACCCCAAAGTGAACAGAAACCACGTACACCATCAGGCTCAGCATCCGCCAATACGAAAAAAGGAGGAGGGGACCTAAAGGAGACCCCTGCTGCACCTCCAGTCCTCACACTCAACGTTCCCATGCTCCCAGGTCTAGATCTTCACAAGGGGCAGGTAAGTTTTGAGAAAGATTCACAGCACGTTAATAAGCTATTACAGACAACAACCAACTAAGGATAAATTGTTTGTGAGATTTATGTAATCGGTATGATTTTGTTTTGGGTTCGATTTGCCTTTCCTTTTTTTTATTCAATGAAAGCAAAGTATATTCATGACGCACTTTTGGATATAAATTTGAATTTAAGTTCAAATATGAATAAACAACTGCATACATACATATATTTAATTGATACATACATATGTTTCCAACCACTGCTTTAATGTAATTTGTTTCATGATGTTATTATTACCCCTAGTTCTTGACCGCGGGTGACGGTAATAAGTACATAATCAACGACGTTCAGACAGTGTTACAACCGGCGAAAAATACCACGGTTTAATCGCCTAGAAACAAAGGATTCTACATCAGCGCTTGGTTACGTGATTATAGGGGTAATCGTTTTCCCTGCACTTGTTACAATCCGTGGAAGATGCCACAGAAGAAACATCTAGAAACACTAAGGAGACAACTTCAGCTCTTAAAAGCATCCGATCGGTAGATAGCTTTATCATAGGAGTGATTGACTTCGCATCTCCCCCCCCCCCCCCCAAAAAAAAAAAAAACTTCCTTTATACAGCAGTTTCATTTACGAGATCGACACCAAACCGAAAAGAAGCCAAACCAATTTGACATTTCCATGGATGGTCAAGCGTGAAGAGTTGGTTGGTTCGGAGTCGGGTCTGAATTCGGTTTTGCATGACATGTTACTCTAATTGACCGAGGCGTTTAGTTTAACAGTGTGACGGATGTATCAGAATATATATAAATATATTTTGTTTTTCACTTTATTATTCCCAAAATGTCAGTAATTCCAATGCTTGCATTGTAGTTTGAATCTGAGAATATCATACTGATGTATGCTGCAATATTTAATTTCTGCTTGATAAAGTTTTCCTCATCTTATGCAACATGTATCATATATTACTCATCAACTTTACTCATGCCAATCGTAAGCATTTACATTCCATTTTAAGATCAGCTGATTTATAAATCAGAAATACATTTTCAAAGTGGTATATTTTGGCAATATAATTTGTTTTTAAAGATAAACTTCCTCTTTTTATGCAGTATTTTTGTCATATGATGTTCTTTAAATTGACTCTTGCCGATCGGTCGCTGTCATTTAAAGGTACTACGGTATGTCCCATTTGCAGGCCAACAAATGAAAAGGTTAAATTCCAACGGCATTTGAAAGATAATACTAATTTAGAACTTCCCTAAAAAAGGTGGGGCTTGAAAATTTCTTTAAGTGGGAAAATAACGACTATTAGTTGTCGAATTGACTTAAGAGCTATAGAGCCACTAAGTAATAGTCTGATTTTCAGACAATTGTACCGAATGATCGTACGTTTTAGGCTGCGCAAAGATTCAATCAGTTTAATGTTGGCCATTACAAGAAGTGGGTTATTGATGAAGACAAATGCTCATGTACCCTTTACAGCTCATTTTATGTATGGTATTACCAAAGAAGAAGAAAAGAAGAAGAAAAAAGGCCAGTCAGTCACTCAATAGTGTCTGACAGTGAAGCCTAGCAGGTAAACGGGTTTCCTTGCATAATTTGAATATTAGGACACTGCTAACGTTCAAATTTCACAGATAGGACATACATGACATATTCATGATTCCTGCAAAGTTCTACAGAATTTGATGTTGGCTGCAAAAGGGACATAGTATCTTTAAACTTTCTTTCTGACCATCTCAATTATTAATTTCCAAGCATATCAATTTAAAAAAATGTTTCTTCGAGTAGCTTACATTAAATCATTTTTAAATTCTAACGAATCTGGACAAGTTATATTGTTCTTCACCTCTCTACTAAAGATTTTGCGTAACATCACTTGAAGACGTTAAAGATAACTTAAGTTTGTTTGCGATGAAAATGCCTTGAAGTATTTACAGTGAGAATTTTCAATACTCTCGAACTTTTCCGACGATGTGTATATAAGTTGTTTTAAACTTTGATGTTAAGTCATCATAGAATACACAGTTATATGTTTGTCTTTTTTTTTTAGATATGATGAATATCCTAATGCAAACTTATTATTAAAAGATATAAAAAACAGTTATTATAAAGGCTTTAATTGTCGCCATTTCTCCTGCCCTGTATGTGTATTCTCTGTCTCTGTTAGTATATTTCTTACTCCCTCCTCCCCCCGCCCTTTTTATCATCCCTCTTTCTCTCTCTCTCTCTCTCTCGTACCTCCCCCTCCGACGACATTAATTTTGTCTCTCCCTTCCACTAATTTTTCTTTCTTTGACACAAATCACCCTTTCCCCTTCTCTCGTTCTCTACCCCCTTCCTCTCTCTCTTTCTCTCTCTCTCTCTCTCTCCATCTCTGACATTTCTTTGTATCTCTCATGCACACTGATTCTCTCTCAAGAGCGCGTGTGCACTCACTTAACCCCCCCCCCCCCCCACACACACACACACACACGCACACACGGCCGTGCATGCATCGCTCACTCAACATCAACCATCTAAAGAGGATACCTCTGTATACTCTGCGTCATCTTATCAAATGAAGAATTGCTGTCAAAGTCCGATCGGGCGGGCTCCTCAATTAGCTTCATCGCTGTCTGTTCTGCTGTCGGATCAACAGTGTATTCTTCTCTAAGCAACTCGGCTCCAAAACACTGCATCTGTAGAAGTCGATCAAGAGCGCCTGCACGACTCGTCTTTCTTGGGATAAACATCAGTTCTAAGTCGAAGTCAAGTGACGGCGTTGAATATTTGTGCAAGGAGCTTTTAAGATAATTAATACAGCTTGCTTTACGGAATTACGTTCGTTTTGATTTCGACATTTCGACGGCTATATTCAGGATTATGAAACTTAGAGATGCAAGAATGATTTGTCGCCAAATCAATTTGGAGTGATATCGGCATACTTTGATAACTTTTTAAACAATATGAATTCTAATCTACCATCTCAGCCTTATAAAGTGCAAAAAATGACCCTTAACGGAAAGCCTTTTCGGTGTAGCGAATGCACGTATGCAACCCGACGTGGAACGAACCTGAAGCGGCACATCAAGACGATGCACAGCCGAGCGAGGCCCGAGGGACGCTTTGAATGCTGCGATCAAATCTTCCCTACTAAGTCTTCGTTCCGCGTCCACGTGAGAAACGCGCATCTCTTCGGTTACACGTGCGCGAAATGTAAGCGCGTCTTTTGTCGGAGAGCTTTACTCAAACGACATGCAAACGTTCATGCGCAACAAAAGGAATTCGTCTGCGCGTATTGTCCCTACGCAACAAGTTATAAGAGCAATCTTGGACGTCACATGCGCATCCATTTGAGAACAAAAATGGTCAATCTTGGAGAAGATGGCGATAAGGAAAGCCAAGATGATAAATCACCGTCATCGATGTCTATCTCCCCATCGTTATCATTATCGTCATCATCGTCGTGTTCGACCGGAGATATGACGCACATTGTAACACCTAAGGCAGAACGTAAAGTAGCGACGGCATTTAAAGGAAAATCAATGCCTCAAACATTACTCACTTTCGAACATGTTGCAACATCCACTGCACCTTTTCCCGCTCCTCATCCCGCTCCTAATCCCGCTACTCTTTTGAAGTTTTATGATCGCTATTCGTCGTCGTCGCCGCCGGAGCCGTTTTCAAACTTATTTTCTTCCCTGAATTTGAAACAAGGTCCAATGTCCATGTTTTCCATCTCAAGCCCCTCGTTTGTCCCATCACATGCAGAATCAGTGTCTGTGGCTTCTCTACCAGAAAGATATGCAACTATTGAATTCCCGCAAGATCAAAGAAAGATAGATTTGTCTTCATTTTCGCTTTCCTTATATCCGCCTACAAATTTCTTATCATCTTTATTGACATCAAACTCATCATCATTATCTAGATTAAATTCGTCGTCATCTCCTTCATCGTCGTCTCTTCCAATTTTATTATCATCGTCATCTTCAACATTGTTGTCTTCAGTGTTGAAATCATCCTTATCACCATCATCCTCGTCTTCCTCATCACATCCGTCGTCACCATCTTTGTCATCAGCTGAATCGACATCGTCTTCGGAGTCGTTTTCTGGTGATGACTGCAAGCTCCCTGCTAAGAAGCGGATGTCGACCACGCCTTTTCGATGCCAACTCTGTCGCATGAGATGGTTCACCAAGCACGACATGATAGTCCATGTCTGTTCTCATAATTAATGGCTCACCTTTTCTTTGGTATTTGTTCTTTTTTTATCAGAAGAGGGTCCAATATTTTGAGTACATCTTGTTAATAGTTATTTGGTAAAATTATTCGTAAATAATTATACATGTAACTTAATAATAGGTCACATTTATAATGCGCGTAATACTTTGTTTCTAGGCGCAGCACATATTATTACCCCGGTCATCGAATTCAGGCTTACCAGCACACAAGGTATGCACATTTTCCACTCCCTGGGGAGCATTCCACCCAGTCGCCATTTTACAAGCGCCATTTGCTTTAAGTTTAAAGCCCTCTAAACATGATATAGTGGGTTTAATGAGTAGTGCGCCTCCAATCTATTAGTGTGTTAATTTGTTTATGTTTTGGGGAAATATGATAATGCAAAAGTCACCAGAAAGTTTAAATCGTTGGGATAATTCCAAACACTTTTTATGAATACTATCATCATATTTACAAAATTATTATGCACCATCTTACTTACACAACATTCGTGATTATAATAGGTTGTAGGCGAGTACATACAATGTGTATCCTACGAGTTGTATGACCTATGACTCTTGATCTCTTTTTTTCACATCTAGAAATGAAAATTGACCAATAATAATGATACAAGGAAGAATCATTAGTCAATCGTCAAAGGCAATTTCATTTTGGGATAAAGAAAATGAAAAAAAATCGATGCCTTACGGAACTCGTTAGATAACATTGAACTGCCCATGTGCATAATCACGTGTTATCTAAGCAGATCGTCTAGTTCGTGGACACAATATGAAATGGTTTAAGACATCAGTAATTAATGTAACTTGTGTGCAAATGTTGAGAATACAGTCTAAATCAGTGTGCGTGATGAGATATGAAATCATTTGTATTAATGATAAAGTTACAAATTAATGGTGTTTTATGAAGTGTAAGTAGATCGAAGGGAGAAATATCGCTCTGTGTGCGATGTCATTTTCAAGTGATCTCTATTGATTACAGTTTGCTCGCTCTCTTTCTACATCCCATTTTTTTTAAATTTCTGTCTGTCCAAACATCTCTGTCCCATTCCCCCTCTTCTCTTTCTCCCTCGCCCCCCCCCCCCCCCTCCTCTTTCTCTCTCTCTTTTTCTCTCTTTCTTCCTATGTCTTTCTCTGGGTCCATCTCTTGCTATCTTCCCCTCCTGTCTCTTCTTTTTTCTCTCAATACTATATCGTCTTGTATATATTTCTTCCTCACTCCAAACTCTCACTCTCTCTCTCTCTCCCTATGTCTTTCCCTGTGTATTATCTCTTGTTGTCTTCCTTTCTGTCTCTTTCTTCTCCTCGATCAATAGCTTCTTCCTTTTCTCTCTCTCTCTCCCACTCACGCATCACCCTCTATAGTTGCCCCTGGTTGTCCCCTTTTTCGTCATCTGCTCATAATGAAACCGTCTCGATCGCGCTCTGTTCAGTCGACGCAAAGATCCCAATGACCTACATACTAATGGCGGTATCTTTTGATCCATTAGCTCGTGAAATCAGCCCAAACACTTCTCATAAATGACACAATTCGGGCCTAACGAAATCTATTTCCAACCTCATTCTATTATGGTTGAGTATGGTGAGCATTATGTGTCACGGAGAGTTCTATATATTTCAATAGTTCCTTCAGTCCTTAGAACTATTTTTTTCGACTCCACCAGTGTTGCATTCGAATTTTGATACTTTATGAGGTAATCCCTGAAGCAGCTTTTCCAAGCTATACTGGGATGGGATGTGTTGTGACAGCAGGGTCGCTTGATTTTGGGCAAAGTCATTTAAAAAAAGTATCTATAATGATAATAAAGTTGAAGTATCCTATTACATGCAGTTTATTCATGGACCTATACTAGTAGGTCCATTATTTAATTCAGTCATAATTATTTACAACCATATTTAAAAATATAAAAAAATCGGGTATGGTAACTTGAGTCAAGAGCTATTTGAAGCTTTTTATTAATGGTTTGTTTATCTTTTTGTTTGTTTGCTTTTTTGTTTATTTATTTGGTTGGTTGGGTGTAGATTTTAAAAAATCATCACGAACCTAATAACAAAATGGTGTTAATCTTCAACTTTCTCTATAAAGGCCATCAATGAAGTATATTTACAGTACTCTTGTTTGGTCAGTCATGATCATTGTCAGGCGCGGATCTACGGGGGGGGGGGGGGGGGGGTTAGGGGGTTTAAACTTGGGCGACTCAAAAAAAAAAACAAAAAAAAAAAACACATGATAACTCTGGATATAACTGTGTATTTAACTGTTACTTGATTTAAAAACACGTTATCATGCACTGCTTTTTATGGTCTCCATTGTGTTAATAGATGCCAGGAAAACATCACTTACGGGGTTCAAATAAGCACCCCCCAAAAAATCGGCTCGCGGCTCGTGGAAGATGCTCCGCATCGTCATTATTTTGGTCAACCCCCCCCCCCCCTTAGCAAAAAGCTAGATCCGCCCCTGATTGTTATTCATATTTTCAGCAGTACTATTCTATCGTTATTTTAAAACATTTCTATCTTGATTATTTCCTGTTTGTTTTAAATATGTCATTTGATGTACCATTGTCATTTTTATGTTAATTTGATGTATTTACATTGTGTCACACGGCCCCAATGGAAATTAGTCTTGTAACTGTTTGGGCTTTTTAACCGTGTATAAATAAAGATATCAATTCAATTCAATTCAAATCTAAAGTGGTCATGTGTTTCGTCTCCCTCGAACCTGTGAATAAAATGTTACCTGTCTACAGTGACCCTTTATCTGTTTCCTTTGGAAGGCCCCAATATAAACAGGTTTGACCAGGGAGGTGTTTTAAACTCACATACCCTGGTTTGACTGTCCAATTAAGGAAAATGTGCCAGTAAGACGATCTTTTTCTTTCAGCCTGATTTGATTACACCACAATCAACTTGTTATCATGCGATTGCCGGCATTGCAGCAATGCCAATGGCGGATCAAAGACGCCGCCTTTTTAAATTACACCAATGAGCAACTGAGCAGGGGAAAGGCTTGTTAAAATAAAGATCTATCCAATTTGATCTTCCTGCTAGAATTTGAAATGGAGATCTCACTTGAAGCGTAAAGTTCGATTTCTGTGAAAGACTAGTATGATAATACGTGTAAGAGTATAGCAATTTAGCGTTTTTTCCCACTAGTTATATAAGATTGGAGATTGCGTCAGTGTTGGAGTTAAAATGTACAATGATTTTTTTAAATGTAGTGCTTGTATGGTCATAGTACATGTAAATGAATCGGAATAAATATAACATATTCATAACTACAAACGAATGAACCCTGTAGTAATCATGATATCTTTAAAAAGTGGGTTTGTGGTTAAAGGTTATACAAACTTTTGCTATGGTTCAAATGAACATATTGGAAGCATATGCGATTTTATAATAGATCGTTGTTGCGGTTGAAATCGAGTCTAAAGTGATGAAATTGTAAATGATAAACTATTTATGCTGTATAGCTCCCTCTCACGACTGATATTACTTTAGCTTTCAAACAATGTTTCCTGACTTCAATTGACCAATTTGCTACTCCCGTTTGGAAATTATATATCGGAACTACATGGGAGCTCCGGTAATTTTTTTTATTATTCAATTTCTCGAAGCAGAAGTCTTTTAAGGGCTGAATTTGCTAATGCTTATAATATAAAACATCCACAGGGGCATCCAAATGTATCACATTTTTAAAGAATTACTATTCATCCAATTTTCAAAATTTCCCCAAAGTTTACACTACCTTTGATATCGTTATTGAAGTGTTTCTTAAAACATAATTTAACAAAGTGTTCTTTCTTTATTAAAGAAATCAAGGAAGACAGAGAAATAACTTTTATTAAAGCTTATCTGTACTAGTTTATAGGAGGGATTAGACCACCCTGCTAGGTCACTGGACAGGTGGCTATCTCATCAACTCAGCTCTCTAAAAGAGGATCATGGGGGTACCAATGGTCACCGATTAGGCATTGTTTTCTATATAATTATAGGGAGCAAGTAGCTACAAGTAGGACAGTGTGGCTTTAAGTCAACGAGACATCCTTCTGTTTCGTAGTAACAAATAAATTTACAAGTAGTTCATAGCTACATTAAATTTTGAAGCGATCACGATTTTTCCTTCTTAGGTTTGCTTCATAAAACCCCATAAAGTATTTTTCCCCCAAAAAATACTCTCCCCCCCCCCCCCCCCTCTTCTTCTTCTTCTTCTCCTCCTCCTAACTTCTTTTTATCCTTCTCGTCGTTCTCCTCTACTAGCTCTCCATAGGTAGATTCACATGGCAGAAGAAAGGTATTATATTAGCTGCACCCTCTTTCTGCTCCCCAGAGATCCAATCTCTCTTCAACTCACCCCTCTCCCATATTATGACAATCCTTCATTCACATATACCTCTTTCATCAACATCCAAATGAACTCATATTCTGTATTTCTCACTATAAAATTCATAACACTTTTGATCTGAACATTTGCTCAGCATTATTGACTACCATATCAAAACAATGCAACAGTGATTTAATATCTTAAGCTATCATTTATTCCTCATTGAAACTTGCTCTTTCCAGATGAAACAAACAAAAAAGAAAAAAAAACAGCACTTAGTGTCACAATATATCTCATAAGCCAACAATTGTGAAGCAAAAATGGCCCAGAATTCATTCTTACATCATTCTCTCTTTACATAATATAATTAAATGTTAACACAGAGCAAGCCTATAAAAGCTTTGAGAATCATATTACTTTACATGCCTAAGAAATCCACAATATAATGGACCGATGGCTCATTCTTATTTATCTACTTAATATTTAAAGACATACAGTGATAGTACATGTTAAGTACATACATACATACATACATACATTCTTTCACACTGCTTAAATCCTTATATTCATTTGTGACTATCTAAAACACAATAGAAACCTAATTGGTGCAAAATATCTTCCATCAATTTTACAATGTCTCTTCCATCAATTTTACAGTGTCTCTTCCATTTTTTTTTCATAGCAAAAACACACTCCATTATCAAATAAGTCCTCCCATTCACATCGAAATATAACGATTTTTAAATATATGAACGGTAGTTTTACATGCGCTGGGTACATAGAAATCCATTGAGGAAAAAACACATAAAAAAACACGATACTTCTTGGAATAGATGAATTTAAATAATATAAACAGAATCAAACATAGTATTTATAGTTTATATGCATTTCTAACATCGAGGGGAATTTCCATTCAATGACGTATTACTTTGTGAGAATGTGCACTGTCAAACGCTGTGAATACAATTTCACAAACAAACTATCTCTCACAATTAATTAAGACAAATATTTACGAGTATACCTATTTCATATCATCATATTATGGCTCCAATATTATTTCTTTTTACATTAACAATAACAGACACAGATTTAGCTCACACATAGCTCAATTTTTTCTTGATTTAAAAAAAGATGGGGTGAAATGAAATAGGACAAACCCTTTTCCCCCTTCTCAATGTAGTAGTTTTGGTAAAAAAATAAAACATCTGTATTTGGGAATTATGTTATAATAACGGTCTTTGTTGACATTCCCCAAGTACATATAGAATGGAGACCGTCTGCGGAGTAGTAGAAAGTCAAGATCTTTCTGTCTACTCTGATAAGACTGAAGTTGTTTATTTCCTGTTTTACTTCTAGACTGACGACTTGAATGTTAATGATTGGAAAAGTATTTTCCAAGCACAGGCTCGGAATAACTAAATAGTGAGGGAAAAATTGTCCATAAAAATCTGAATTGTAATTACCAACATCAGTGTGGATGACTTGTAAAAATTATTCTTTGGGGGAAAAAGGGCAACAAAAATAAAAATATATCATCAGCTCTTAGGCCTGTACACATAACCATTTACGTTGGATACATTAAATCAATATAAATAAACATATGATGTATTAAATGTTTATACATCCTTCATTGAAATTGTATCAACTTAAATAACTTGAATCAAATGGCATCAACTACAAGAACTGCAAATGTGATTGTTGGATGGCACAAAAAGATAGAGGGGAGAGAAAAAGTGTGTGTGTGTGTGTGTGAGAGAGAGAGAGGGGGGGGGGGGGTGAAGGAGGAGAGGGAGATGGAAAAGGAAAGGAGAGACAGAGAAAAGAGAAAAACAGAGTCATATAATCAGAGAAGTGAGACACTTAAGGAGACATCATTTGATACATGTGAGAACATGCAATGAGACAAAGAGACAGACAGAGAGGCAAAGAGAGAGAGAGAGAGACAGACAAACACAGAGAGAGAGTGAGAGACATACAGGCAGACAGAGATAAAGGAGGGGAGAAAGACAGAAACAGATATCTATTTAAATCAACTCTGTTCTCTATCAAAGATAATTGCATATTTACAAACAAATAAACAGCTAAAGATCAAATCTATATAAAAACAAAACAAGTCTCATTGCATATCAACCAACACAATAAAAATGACACACACAAAAAAACTAATCCGTCAGTCATATGGATGAACTTAAAACAGCACAAAATCCCCAACTTGTTTCAAGAGAGAGAGGTGCTGGCTATATTTTCTTAACACAGCTCAACAGTGTACGACTACCCACAAACTTTGGACACATTCTATGACAAGCTTTAGAGCGAAACATGACGTCATTTCATAAGGGCACAAACAGACACATGGTGCTTTAAGGTTAAATAGATGCTCTCGCGATAACTATGCCCATGCAAGTTTCTACGTGTTTGCATTCTTGAAAGATACGTTGCCAATTTAAAACTCAAGTTACATCGCATTCTTGTAACCTCCATCACATCTAGACAGAATGTACTCTATGAAAGTTACTGCTTCATTAATGTAACAAACCCATAGTTTTCATGTACACTGTAATCAATCACATCATATACAAATTGAATCATAGTTAGAATAAAAAACATCTCCCTGAATATTGCAGAGAAATGCCATATTCATTCCCAGAATTCCTCTTTCTACATTTCCCTTAATTCGAACATGCAAGATGCTGTAACTTATTTATTGAAGAGTCTTGCAAAGTGATATATCTCCTGTACTTATACCTCAGCATGTATGTACACTGGTTTGCAAAACTAGGAACGATTAGTTTGAATGTAATGGGTAACATGTTACATTGTGCTTGCATGCTTCTCTGTACAGAATCCCAATCTCTGCATCAACTCATGTACACAACTTGGAGAAATTGAAAGTGGATTCCAAAGTTGATTGAAAAGGTGTTTGTCGTTGTCTTATAGGCAGATTTGTCAAAGAAAAGTAGAAGTTGTTATTCAAAATGAATTTCATGAAATGGGGCCCAGATGGGATGGTCTTCAAGAAATCCATGAATAATGAACAATAGTCTCAATGACTGATGACAAGTTTTGAAAATGAACAGGGGAAGCCCCTAAACAGTAGCAGGGGAAGCCCCTAAACAGTATCAAGCTGCACATTAAACCAGCTGCTTAATCCATTCTTCTCCTTTCTATGGGATATCTTACACACACATGCATCCACCTTTACCTAGCAAACACATTTTAATGTACTTCAATATTTATTCCTATTAGGCATCATCCATAGCTACCTCCTAGCCAGATATTTAACATTTTCCTAAAATTTCAGTGTAGAAAGATTATTTTTGTCTATTAAGAGGCAGTAAACTACAACACAAACACCCTATCAGTAAAATAAAATTGCTAGAAGGGCATTTAACTCTCTTTTTTTACAGAGAGTCAACGGCCTTCTGGCTCTCAAAAGACCTTATCATACACAATATGCACCACAGTTGTCTATATCATACAGATACTAATACCAGTATGTATAACATACAGATTAAAATAACCCTTCCATATGGAAAAGGTGCAGATAATATAGATATGAAGTGATTTTCATATGACCACATATTTTGTGAGGTGTTTAACTGCTTTGTGCTGAAACAAGCTTTACCTTTCAAGAAAAGCTTTGCAATATTACAGGAAATATCCTAATTTCTACATGCTTGCATTTCAAAAGTCTGACTCCACTCCTTTCCTTTATAACGACTATTGTATAATTTACCCTACTAGCGAAATGTATGTAGTGGATATCTATCTCCCAAAACTGTATGATTTTTTCAAACTGTAGCTGTGATGAATCGGGGCATGACAGTCACAGACAAAACATTTGACATCTAGGTCTTTCTGCTCGCCCTTGTGCACCTCAATCACCCATCAACAAACTATGAGTACAGGCCTTAGTAGAAACCCCCTTCCTCACGTAATACACCAATGCTAAATGTAAAGCATTTGTGCATTGGAAGGGGTAACCTACATGACTTATCCCCAAGCACCCCCCAGATCTCATTCCTTCCACAGGCTTTTAACCCCAAATTCCTCGCTGTCTGTTGAGAGATTAGTGTACTAAATAGCAATGCAACATCAGAAAACCTAAGCCTATTGGCCTGGTAATTCCCTCATCGCCCAAAGCTTACACATAGGACACATCCAGTTCCTGTGGGTAAGGGGGGAATCTCTTGACAAATTAATCTCTCTGATTCCCCTAGGCTAAATACAAGCCCCACAGAGTTCCTCAAGGCAATGGCTTGTCTTGTCTGCTTTATGATCAGGAGTCACTTTAGGAATATCCTCTGCAACTTGAAATGTAATCAATTATCTCTAACATATCTGTACACGAAGCCTATGTAAATCATTCATTACTATGTTTCACTATGCCATATGAATGTGATCTGCAATACATTTAACTGTAGGAGCTACACATTGGTTCAGAAACAAACAGCTAGGATGCTGTTTAACAAAACAAACAAAAATCAGTTCTCCTCCATTGATAAAACTTGAACAGAACTGTCGCTATCTCCAAACACTTAGCCTTTGACAATCCTCAGCATCGCAATGAATCCAAGCAAAAAGAACAATGCGATCAGGAATTTCCTTTTTGGTGAAGAGTTCAGCTGGGATAGAACAATATCCACTAACCGCTCTTTAGAACATGGCTAAATCTTTGTAAGTTCCTCTAGAAGATATGCAGGTGCTATGCAAAGGAAATATCCTCACTTATTCCTCAACCAAGGATACAATATCCACAAAGTGCTCTTTAGAACATTGATAAATCATGAAGTTCCTCTTGGAAATTTGATGATGCCATGCAAACGAAGCATCCTCGGTTGGTCTTTGACCAAAGAAAAGTGTTCCTCAAAGGATACACCAATATCCACTAAGTGCTCTGTAAAACATTGCCAAACCATCAAAGGTTCCTGTAGGTGATGTGTAGATGCCATATAACAGAAACATCCTTACTTGATCCTTGACTATCTTTCACTAAGTCCTCAAGGGATTTTGCTGCCATTGCTGTCTGTCTAAAAGCAGCGCCCTCTTTGGGCGGCCCACAAACTAAGTCTCCTTGTTGTTCCCACCTTCTATCTTCTCATCTAGTTGTTCCTCCGGTGGGCTGGTTGGCGGGTTAGGTGCAGGGGTAGTGGTGGTGGTGGAGGTGGTAGGGCTGGTAGTGCCCCCCTGCTCTGGGCTATGCAGGGTGTTGTTGATGGTGTTAGGGTGCTTGTGGAGGCTACCCACCTGGCCTGAGGTTGGGGGAGTGTCGTGGGCTGTTTGCTGGTTGTTGGGCACTTGTGGCTGCATCTGACTGTTCTGAAGACAGAAAGAATTCACACAGATAGAAAAAGTATTACCTACCTAAATCAAATAGCATGAAATGTCATCTACCCTTATGGAAATATATATTCTATATCAGTCATTTGTTTTACAATATATTTTTCGTAAGACCAAAATATGAATAAAGAAAGCAAATTCACCAGTTATCTAGTTTTAAAGGTGATAGCAGAAAGATGATAGCTGAGGAATGCCAAACTGTTTAGTTTGTGAGTTATTCTGAAAATCTAAATTCTGTTTACCTGTACCTATCATTTATGTATATATTTCTCTGATCACTGTTCTTCTATGTTGCTTGTTTAAATCCCCCTTCAAATTTCAATAAATAAATGAAATGAATGGACAAGAAATGACACCCCATGCAAAAGCTTCTTTCAACGAAACAAAACAAATGATGGACTTTCAATCCGTCACTTACTTGTGCTGTGACAGGCGGCTGCTGCTGTGACTGTTGCTGCGATGACGATGTCGATGAGGATGATGAAGGTGGTGGACTAGATTGCTGCTGTTGCTGATTGTTGGGGGGAGCCGTCTGTAGGTGTGGTAGTGATTGTGGATAGGTGGAAGGGACAGGGGCTTCGTCCTGGGGGTCGGAACCCTCATGTTCATCCATCATCTCAGGTTCATCAGGTTCCTAGGGTCACATTATAAACAAGGTTGAGTGTTGGTAAAGATGAAATAGAATTCTTGAGTTTTTGATTTCTTTATATTCCTTAGTGGAGGATCATCATAGTAATAATATCACATGAAAATGACTTCTCTAGAAATGGCTTAATATTACAAATAAAACTAGAATTAGTTTAAAACTAAAAACCAACTTGTGATGCCACATGATGTCCAGTCCCACAAATAACATCTGTGTATAGTGCTTTACAATGTTTAAGATTCTCAGCACGATGTAGAAGATGTTATTTCCAACCTTTTTCATTGACAGAGCCCTTAGGTTGTAAGATCCATGCTATGGCGATAATTGTCCTGCCGTCAATATCCTTTACTAACCCAACGCTTAATTTCAAACATGGACCAAACACTTAAAGGGATCCGGAATCCTGGATTTAGCTCATGCTGCAATGATAATTATAAACCTTTATGTCAGTCAGGAACTCCATGACTTTTACAAGCCGATCACCTGTCTGATTATCAAGATATTTATGATTGGAAATCGAAACCAAATTTTGCGTTTGCCAAACGGTTTTCATAACACTACAGTCTATTGGGGAAAACGAGTATGGTAAAACTGGTCACTCAAAGATTTTTACTTTTTTGAGGCACTTCTTGATCATTTTGAAGCGCAATTTGTGTACACTATATCACAGACACTGGTAGCACATAGGGCCGTGCATCTCAGATTTAACATTGTTAATTGATGCCTTTAACCTTACACAAGCCCTAAACCTTAAATAAAATCCAATTCATTTGCAATCTGACCCCTATATAAAGCCCAAACTAACGGTCACCAGAGAATATGTTGGAGCCCCAGCCTTGGTCTGATCCTGTTCTTCACTCACCTCCTCTGGACATAGCTGGCAAGCCTTCTCTAACGTGATACGAGCGCTGTGAGATCTCTCTAGGAAGTAGCCGTTGGAGATCTCGTTGCTCTGTGCAGGCGGAGACCAGCTGTTGTATGTATACTGCGTGTTGCCAGAGTAGGGTCTCTTTAGACAGTCAAAGACAAAATACACAAATCAAGAATGATATGAAATACAATTTGATCAAAATAGGGAATTTGAGAAAGATCCAATGACTTATACTGGATTCAACAAAGCCTAGTCAGAGCTGACATTTCTTTCTTATTCTTTTCCCTAACAAAATGTGCTCATTCAATAGGCCATGGGCATGCAGAGAAGCCAATCCTGCCTGCCCAACAATTACAAGTCCTGAAAAATGTGTATGGACTAACAAAATTGCCTTCTTCTTCCAAAAACAATACATCATGACCTTTACATCCATTCTTGGTAATTCATTTATGAACCAGAAGGAGTTGAATGAAAATTCAAATGCCTTGTTGCTACCATGCCCTTGACAAACCAGTCTATAAAAAGCATAGAAGCTTTTGAACTAAGCACTACAGAAATGTAATGTATTGAAATTCATTTACTCCTGACTTACCCTGTCTAGTTCATCTCCTAGCCATTCCACTGCCCAGTTCCACTTTCGCTTGAGATCACCGTGTGACTGGAGCAGTCTGTGTGCCGCCTCACAGTTACTGAAGAGCGCAACCATACACTTGATGCATTGGTACGCTCGCTTCTGGTAGTGCGTCTTGGACCGCTGGATCGTGTCAAAAAGACCGTCCCGATCATCTGGGATTCCTGGTATGAAAACAGAGAAACACAATGATCAATCAACCACGCGCGACACACTTCCAATGCAGAAATGTCCATTCCTCATGCTGTTATTTCCATATTATAGTTTATCATACCTGCCAACATTTGAAAATAAGAATTAGGAATTTCTAGCACGGAATGCCTTCGAAAATAAGAAATCTGTACCCTTAACAATCTATCTGAAATATACAAAATGTCATCTTTTAGGGGGGGGGGGGGGTTTCACTTTGTAATTTTCATTCATAAAGGAATGTAAGAGTAAAATATGTTAATGATTTATGCCCTTTTGAGGGCACAAAGCTGATTCATTTTGACCTTTGGGGTACTCTGAACCTCCATGGGCTATGAGGAAATAAGAAAGAATGCAGATGACTCCTGACTGACCTTTGAGGGCGTTGAGGATGCGATGGTTCTGCCAGGAGTCTTGTAGGAGTAGGATCTGTAGTAGAAGATCCATGTAAGGTCTGAGCTCATAGGTGTAGGAGTACGCCACCTGCCACAGGAGTTCACCTAGGACCACCAGGGTGAAGTTAGGGTTCTCCCAGCTGCAGAACTACGGAGGCACAGACAGAACAAGCAAGGAAGGAAACACAAAGACAAATGACATTTGCGCATGAAAATAAAACATGTGCCCCTTTCCAGCTGACAGTCCACTGAAATATGCTGCTGGCCTTTTAGGGTTAAATCTCATCAGATACTAAGCTATTAGAGATGAATGCCTAATCCAAAAGCATTGCTCTGGTTCATAACAGTATGAGTCGGAGCAATATAACACTGAGTTCCTATAGGACATCTATTTATTCAGATGGGTCATATCTCAGTCAATACTTAACATATTCACTTGTGCTTCGACATTCGGACATTATTTTTGATGCTCTTTCGGAAAATGAAGAAAAAAAATTGAGAAATTCTAAAAATAGATTTGTATGATGTCACAGCTTCGGTACTCTATTACCATCCAATACTTACTTTGAGAAGCTTGGGCGTCTCCTCTGAGTTATTGCAGTCCTCGATGAGTTTCTTGATGTACGCCCCTCGTGAGAAGAGAAGGTCTGCTACCTGTGCCTGGATGGGCATGATAGGCTTGGAGCACATGTGATCACCGTGAGGGTTGGGGAGAGGATTCACACCCTGGATAGATAGATAGATAAGCAGACACAAATGACAACTCTTCATTTTTTTCTCAAGAAGAAGCAAAATAATAATAATAATAATAATATTACGTTTTTATATAGCGCTCAATACATCGATCCAACGATGTGCCTATGCCCTTTACAGATATATTATTACCCCAGTCATCGGATTCAGGCTTACCCGCACACAATGTATGCACATTTTCCACTCCGTGGAGAGCAGACAGGAATCATAACTCTTCATATTTTGTCCTCAAGAAGATGCAAAATAATGACATGGAGGGTGTTTCACAAGCGCTCTAGCATTCCAAGGAATTAATTCATGCCAGGTACCCATTAACATCACCTGGGTTGAGTGTGGCAAATGTAGATCAATGTCTTGCCGAAGGACATTAGTGCCGCAGCGGGACTCAAACCGCGGACCTTATGATCGACAGTCCGGCAATGTATCAACTCGATCACGACACCTCTATCAAACATGGGTAAAACACCTTGCCCAACAACCGAAACACCTGACACAGATCAACCCCAGACCTTTCATGTGAGAGTTGAAGAGCGTTCACCAAACTATCACCAGGGCTCTACTTTCTTCTTCCTTGGCACATAAATTATGCAATGAATTAGAAATTGATCCTACCTGGGGGGTGTTTCATAAAGAGTTCGTAAAGTTACGCATGACTTTACGAACGACTTGTATATTAAGTGCCAGATAGGGTGCCCAAAGTTTTTTCTGATATTTCCAATAACCTCAATTATATTATGGCATAAAATATACTTTGCATTAAAAATGGTTGTTATAATAAGAATGTTCATCTACATCTGCACATTTCAACTTAATAAATAATAATCAATAATGATTGAGCATCCCATTTGGCTTTTCATATTCAAGTCGTTCGTAAAGTCATGCGTAACTTTACGAACAGCTTTATGAAACACCCCCCAGGGCCCTGTTTCATAAAGCTGTTCGTAAAGTTACGCATGACTTTACGAACGACTTTGATTTGATTTGATTTGATTTGATTTTATTTTATTTATTCATCATCAATAACATCAGTGATTAAACATTTGAATACATCGTGAATGGTACATGTTCATAAATGAATATTATAGATCATATTAAAGAAAAACCTAACAAAGTATTGATATGCTAGACATATGTCTTTTCTCATAGAATATAGAAGGTGATGAAAAGGAGCCAAATAATAGCACATGTGCTAGTCGAGTCTGGCCCCTGTTCTTAGCACACACTTGGCAAAAATAAATATATCATTATCAAAAAATAAAACTTGACAGTAGAAGTATACATGTTGAGTAATACCGTAGCACAATTTCTACACTCCAAATATAATTATGAAGAGGATATACCAGGTTAAAAAGTCATAGATACATGTATCTACAGATTATTTATACAAAAAATTGCATTTTTTGGACAAAAAAAACAACAAAAATGTAATATGGAGATTATTTACAATATATACATGTGTACTTGCATAATTCAATCACTTATTCATCAAGTAATCGTTGAGATGTTTACGAAAAGTGTTTCTAGACCCTTTGTTTTTGATTTCATCGGGAAGTTCATTCCATAATCGGGTTCCTACACAAGTTACTGAAAATTTGCCTTGTGTTGTTTTATACAGTGGTATACGTAGATGGCCCTTTTCTCTTTTTCTTGTATTGTATCTATGCTCAATTTTATCACAATAATCCGTCAAACAGTGAGGTAAATTATTATGTACTAGGTCATACATAAATGTACATAGAGACAACTCATAGAACTTGTTAATATCTAAGATTTTCAATTCGTAAAACAATGGTGCTGAACGACTCATAAAATGGCTAAATGTGATTGTCCGTATGGCCATCTTCTGTGTATACAGTATGCAATTTAAGTGAGACTTGTAAGTGCTCCCCCACACTTCAATTCCGTATGATATATGAGGTTGAATAAAGGTTTTATACAACAACACTAGGATATTTCTAGGCACAAAATGCCGTAAGCGGAAGAGGATTCCTACTTTTTGTCTGATGCATTTATTAACCATTTGTATGTGGGGTTTCCAAGTCAAGTGTTTATCAATCTTTATCCCAACAAAGAGCGAAGAATCAACTTCTATTATTTCAGCTTCTGATATAGCCAGTTGCCCTTGAACATTAATCTGCCGTCTCTGGTTTCTTATTAGCATATAACTCGTCTTTTGTAAATTAATTGTCAGTTTATTAGCATTACACCAGTCTGAAACAATTTGAAGATTTGTGTTCACTTCAGTCATATCAATTTCTTTTTGCCCTTCAGGAAATGTATGGAATAAGTTTGAGTCATCCGCAAAGAGTCGAAAGTTAAAGTAACGTGTAGCAAATGGCATATCATTAATATAAAGTAGGAAAAGCGTTGGGCCTAGGACAGAGCCTTGCGGTACACCACATGTTAAAGGCAGCATGGGAGATGTTACATTTCCGTACTGTACAAATTGAAATCTTCTATAAAAATAGTCCTTAAACCACTGTAATGCTATTCCTCGTATTCCATAGTGTGAAAGTTTGCTGTATAAAATATCATGATTAATTGTATCAAATGCTTTCTTAAAGTCTACAAATATCCCAAGTGTGATTCTTCCCTCATCCATTGAATTCCTCAAAGTGTTAACTAAATTTATCATTGACAATTTTGTACTGTATTTTTTACGGAAGCCATACTGGTGCTCATATAATACATGATTTTTTTCAAGAAAGTCAAGAAGCCTATTATTTACTTGAATATGAAGTGCCAGATAGGATGCCCAAAGTTTTTCCTGATGTTTTAACAAAGTGTGACTATATTCCAATAACCTCAATTCAATTATGGAAAAAGATATTCTTTGCATTAAAAATGTTTGTTATTATAAGAATGTTAATCTATATCTGCACAGTTCAACTTTAGTTGATCCAGTTAAAAATGATTGAGCATCCCATTTGGCTTTTCATATTTAAGTCATTCGTAAAGTCATACGTAACTTTACGAACAGCTTTATGAAACACCCCCCTGATAGCCACCGACTGTTAACACTTGGGTTGAGAAGCTGATGCACTTACCGCCATTGATGACTTTGTCCTAGTAGTGACATCACAGCATCTGATGAGAAGGGAGACCACAGAGTAGAGCTTGCTCAGCTCAGCGTACTGGTACTTGATAGGTGGACCAGGACCCTCATCTAGAGCCACCAGCATGAACGTGGCAGGAACGTTCAACTTTAGAAGTTGTGTTCTCTGCAATAAGGTGAAAACAAAATACAAAAATAATAATATAAATATATACATTTTTAAATATTCATCAATATGGCATCTATACACATGTAGTCATTCAACACAACAAATTTTAGGCATGTTTTTTTTCTACAACAGGGGGGTGTTTCACAAAGATCCTAAATTGAACTTATCTCTAAGTTGGACTTAACAATTATGGAAAGCCGTTAGCATCCTTGAAAATATTTTGTAAAAGTTATTTTAAAAGGCATAAAATGTTGATTTTAATCATTCGTATTTTCTATTATCATGGGAGATTTCATGTTCTTGATGTGGAATTTATGAAAAGTCTAAAATACTTGAATTTTTTGCTTTTGAATATATTTTATTATAAGGCTACAAATGGCTCTCCATAATGTTTAAGTCCAACTAAGAGTTAAGTTCGACTTAGAATCTTTGTGAAACACCCCCAGATGTATCAAAGAATTTTTATTTTTATTGAAGCATCCAAAGAAGTTGTGGTCCACTTTTGAATTATATTTCTGTAACCCTGCAATGACCCTGCAATGACCCTGCAATGACCCTGCAATGACCCTACAATGACCCTGCAATGACCCTACAATGACCCTGCAATGACCCTACAATGACCCAGCAATGACCCAGCAATGACCCTGCAATGACCCTGTAATGACCCTGCAAAGACTCAACCTTGACTGCAATTGATATATGATTAGTATGTTTTAATAGCTCTGGCCACAATAACCGGATGGTCAATATCCAACACTGAATTCTTCACATCAATCACGAACCATTTGCAATCCTAACCCTAACCCTACAAATTTGACAATATAAGGTTAGGAACAATTGCCATCAGAGTGAAGGATCACCATGTGCACTTACCTCAACAACTCCTAGATTGGCATACATCTGGAACAGTTGAAAGTACTGCGTCAGGTGTCTACCGTGTTCCGACACCTCCTTCTTCAGTAGATCTAATACCGCTCTCAAGAGGTGATTGCTTAGCGTTGTCGAGCTATCTGGTGATGTTGATCCTGTAATTGCAAGAAAGAAATGTTTACTTCTTGAATTGGTGGGATTTCAACGGTGTTTATATGCACTGAATGGTCTGGTAGTGCCAGCATCTTTAATTATTTCTTATACAGAAATACGGTGCCATATAAATACTGTGTATCATCATCATTTCTCATGTCCTATCAATATGCCTTATTTCCTACATTCAAAAAACTTTTCCATTTTGATGATAACATACATTATAAAATGGGTTCAAGAATGTAGCCAATGTGAAGCGTCAAAATGGATCATGTGACCGTGCATTATTTTTTACTATATGCACGTAACCATCTGCATGGGGTGCATTTTGGTGATAACGACCTTGGATGAAGGTTGCGGGGAGCCTTTTTAAGGCCTTGCTAAGTAAGATTGTCAACCCATTTTATAGAAACAAATAATACACAGGTTTTCGTTCGTGACATTATGGCGATGCAGCGCTATTCGGGTATTCACAATGACATGAAATACACTTGGCTACACCTCATGAATTTTATTGCACAATAGTGAATACCCTCATGCGCTGCATCGACCATAACGCACTCATATCTGTGTATTATTTGTATAATTACCTATTACCTTATTCCTAATCAACATCTTATGCACAGTTATTAGTGCCATTTTAAAAGACATCCCTGTTTTATTGAAAATAGTACTGCTAACGTTTTTCTTTCCAAGTTACCTTGCAAGGATGATTGGAATGCTCCGTCTTGCTGTGAGAAGTGAGCTAGGATGACAATCACTTTGGCAAATGCGTTCCTCACCTGAAGTAGGGAAGGGAGAGGAGGCAAAGATGAAAAGAATGATTCACTTTCATATCAACAAGATCATAAAGACTTTCAAGAAATCAACCTGAAGTCATTTTAAGTGCTTTATTGTATTGGGGTCTTGTCTTGAACTCAGGTCAGAGCTGGGAGAGAGAGAGAGAGAGAGAGAGAGAGAGAGAGAGAGAGAGAGCGAAAGAGAGAGAGGGGGAGGGGAGAGAGGATGAGGGAAGGGGAGAAGAGAAAGAGAGAGCAAAGTAATGAAACCAGGTGGAGATGAGCGAGAAGAAGAGACATAAAATCAAGAAAACAAAAAAAGAGAAAAGGGGGAAGAGGGGAACAAATAAGCAGGAGGCAGGTATATTTGTAAAGCGCTTAGAGATATTTGTATTAAGCGCTATATAAAAGCTAAATATTATTATTATTATTATTATTGAACTCACCTCTGAGCTGGGACAGTCTAGAAGATACTCTGAGAACCTGGCAGGTTCTGAGAAGAGCATGTTCTGAGCAAACCATCTTCGTACCATCTTACTAACCCTCAACAGAATGTAGAGGGCATCATACCAGTCGTTGGCTGGACCTCTGTAAAACATCATTAAAAAATGTTGGTCAATGCAAAAAACAAAAACAAAAATCAACAGATTCAATTTTAGTTGATAATAAGCAAAATACCACTAAACAAAACTGCTGAGAATTTTCATTATTCCTCAAGTACAATATCAAACAAATGAGTGGTAGAAATAATTTATATGCATGGCCCAACATTTCGATCACAATGATGTCATCATGTAACAGACATGTGGAAACCTGTAGTAGGCTGCATGTCCATAATGGTGTATAGATCCCTGATATTACTGAGCAGAGACACAGTGGGCGAAGAATGGTTGTAGTGTGGGGCTCTGGATAGCCCAGGGGCCCGTTTCACAAAGCCTTTTTTCAATGACAAATGACAAAAATCAGTGACAAATCTGCTGATAACCAATCAGAAGCAAGGATTTCAGTAGCTTATCACTGATGAAAAGTTTTGTGAAACGCCCCCCAGATCTGCTGATCCTTTCCAGATATTTACAAAAGTTCAACAGATATCATGAACAAATATCTCTTACATGTATCTTTTGATACATGCAGGACAATGAGACAAAATAAAACAAGTTCCGTTCCCATTTTTCAATTCCACTACTGTTCATTGTCTTTCACGATGAGGATGAGAACTGGAACAATTTCCAGTGCATTTTCTAAGTAAAAATAGAAGGGATTAGGGAATTAGACATTGTTCTAATCATTGTTAGGGTGTGACCGGTCCTTTATGAATACATACCTAAGCGTCTTCTTGGTATGAAGTCCCACAGTGAAGAGGAACCGTGAAGCCAGCTGAATACTAAGCATGGCTAGTTCTTCTGACTCCGTCGTCTGCAAAAGTAAACAAGCACAATGGATAACATTAATGTCTTCACTTAACAAGGGAAACGCTCTAGGCGGTCTCGCCTGGCACGCAATTCTATATGATGAAAAATTGAGATTTGGACATTATTTACAGGCAGAGTGGCCCATTAGCAGGCCCCAAAATATGAAATCCTCTGAATATAATCAGCATTTTGAAGTGAATATTGACTAAGAATCATCAGTAGAATTATTTAATATAATTGTACCAATTTTGACAACTTTCATGAAATATGAAGAAACATTGTGCCACATTATAGTCTAAGTTCGTTGACCTGAAATGACCTTTGCCCTTGACTTTGAGACCTGAAAAATTGTTGCACGACAAATGCTCCAATGATGATTGCAAGTTTTCTACGCTACGATCTAAATTCCCAACTTCGACCCAGGGTCAAACGCTATGCTTAACCCTAACCCTGGAATGTTTGAATTCATGGACTGCTATATAGTGATAAGCAACAAATGAATCTACAGCTGCTGTAGATCCTATCCGAGGGACTTACCAGCTGCAGTTCCTGACCCTGTGGGGGACTGAAGAGGCCTGCGTTACAGGTGACCAGCTTCCGGACGAACTGGAAGTACTCTGGACTGTACTGCATGCGACTGTGCATGAACTGGATGTTCTGCTTGCGGACACTGCGCTGGATGGCCGGAGGCATCTTGTACAGCATCTTGGGTGCTGAAGAAATAAAGAGTAAATAGGATTTCATCAAAATGAGAATGATTTCACATACATTGCTTCTTTCAAAGGAATATATGTCATTGTAAGCCCCCCCCCCCCCCCCAAAAAAAAGAGAAAATTTCTTTGGCTTCTGTTTGCAACGAGATCTTAACAATTCTAAGCTTATAAGCTGCTGTAAATTTTTTCCTCCTTATTAGGAATATCAAATAAATAAGGTAAAAATAATTTGCAAGGGAACTCAGCATGCAAAGTCCCATGTTCCATAGCCCTGTGTAAGTTTAACATAAAGTATACAATTGCAGAAAGTCTACTAAAAGCAATGAGAGCCGATAATGGCTACAAGAGGTTAAGCGATAATATCCCCCCCCCCCCCCTTTGGAAATGCACAGGATGTTATATCATAACCTAAAATGCGTTGTGCAAAAACAATAGATTACTATTGCCTTACCTATTGTTATTCCTTCAAACTCTTTGTCCAGCTCTTTCTTGTTGTTGTCCATCCTCTCATAGAGTAAGATGTAGGCATTCCACCATCTCTTCTGTCTTCTGTACGACATCCTACATAATCAGGCGAAAGAGAGAGAGAGAGAGAGAGAGAGAGAGACAGACAGACAGACAGAGAGCGAGAGAGAGAAAGAGAGAGGGAGAGGCAAAACATTATACAGGTGATACCAAGTTTAATCTATCCATCTGGTACCTAGAAACACAGTATTAGGTTATATAAATGTGTCTTATTATCTTTAATGTAATCTCTTGTTTCTTAAATGTAATGTCCATCCTGTGATATGGTATTCCACCATCTGGGGGGGTGTTTCACAAAACTTGTCATCAGTGACAAATGACAATTTGTGTTATAAGCTAGTGAAATCCTTGCTTCTGATTGGTTATCAGCAGATTTGTCACTGATTTCTGTTATTTGTCATTGAAAAAAGGCTTTGTGAAACGCCTCTCTGTTCTTTCCGTTGTCCTGCATCTTACATGATCAGCAGAATGAGAGAGAGAAACAAAACACTGAGTCTAAAATAATGAGTCTAAATGGACATTTCTCCATATGCATAGTACACAATGTAAAATTGTCAAAATGTGAATATATGAATACTCAAGTAGCACTCATACAAAAACCGTTCAAGAGATAGATATGAAACTTCATTGGCTCATTCACTTCAAGATGCCCTATCAATATGCTAAGTTTCATAACTTTTCTTTACTCCATGACCAAGTTCACAGCTGAGAAAGCCCCAAAATAAACCTAATCTTTTTAGGGTTAAAGGTAAAGACCAGTTTTGGAAACGCCCCCCTCTCAAAAAATGAAATGGAAGCTCTTATTACCAATCATGTGAAAGAATATGTTTTAACTAATAAGTGATCATACAAATTTTGCCAAAAAACCGCCTACTAAATGATATATTTGGTAAATTATTATATCTATTTGGACCTGATTGATATAACGCATGTGTCGCGTAGTCCCATATACATCTTTCTGTGTACAGTGCTTGTAACTTTACCAAGACCGGGCCAAATTTCTTATCATTTTGATGATTCCAGAACCTTGCAGTACACACCAATACTTATATGCTAGATGATCAACCTTTTCTGATTGATTCCACAACGTTTCTTTCACAATGCAATCGCATGACCATAACTGGTCTTTATCTTTAAACAAATGCTTTTAAATAAGAAGCACAGTTACATTACAGGAGGTAAAAGCAATAAGTAAGGTATGTATTCTAGAGTTCATGAAACTGACAAGGATATGACAAGGTTGAGTACTACTCATGAAAGATGCACATGTAAGAAGAACACTCTGCAACACACTCTGTGCAATTGAGAACACCTTGTTCTATGGAAAAACAATTTAAAAAATTGTTAAGCATAATCTAAAACTTCACCTGATACAGAAGATTTGAATTTGACAAACGCAATTTTTATGTGTGTAATTACCATTGTATTATTGTATTTTTCTTTGTCCCTTTTTTGTTTTTTGTGTTTACATTTTTAGGATCATCTACCTATAATGTTTTGTAACTTTTTCGATGATCCAACCACTTTGTAATTTCCTTTAGTGTATTTTCCATTTTATTGGTTTATCTATGTTTGCAAGAAACTATTGTATTCTTTGCCTTTGTATGGTTTTATGAAAGTGGTGAATAAATTCAATTCAATTAAATTCAATGTACTTCTTATGACAGTATAAGTACTGGGAGGTCACATGATACTTACCTCTTGAGCATATGATCAAAGACCTCACCCATGAACTCTCCGCCAAAACACTGGTTCTTCATCTCCTGTAGGGAGAAGAAATCATTTCAATTATCACCGTAACATAGGTTACAACATCATGAACGGCTCATTCATATACAACAGGATATATTTCATGATACCTAAGCCCTAGAAAACATCAGGGGGGCATTTCACAAAACTTGTCATCAGTGACAAATGACAGTTTTTGTTATAAGCTACTGAAATCCTTGCTTCTGATTGGTTATCAACAGATTTGTCACTGATTTTTGTAATTTGTCATTGAAAAAAGGCTTTGTGAAATGGGTCCCTGTTTGGAGCCAGAAGGATGTTAACTCATGTACTTCAATACATATATCATTGAACACTTGTTTTTACACACAACCTCTCTGAGAAAACTTAATATCTTTATCATCAACCATTAAAAGGGGGAAATGTCTGAAATTTTCTGTACAAAGGAAATGGGAGAGGTGCTCAAAGGTGCATCAGAGTTGATAATTATTATTTTCATTTGTTACTCTCTATAGCCTCAAACATTTACTTATCCGTTTCTCTCATTCATCTGCTTTTAACAAAACCATATTATTATCGGGGAAGACTTCTCTTCAACTGACCTCATCGTCTTCCATCCGACACTCCGTCACTTCTCCATCATCAAACTTGTACCATTTACCCTGCTGGTTGCCATCACCACCATTCCTGAAAGGTGAATCAAACAAAGAGAGATTAAACAACCTTATCAAATAATCTTTCAAACATACATATTGATATTTATATAGCACCTTTACATTAACATGCTCAAAGCGCTTTACATTAGTAAATAAAACAGAATAATTATATGCTCTCCAAATGCATTACACTCTAAAAATAACAATTACAAAGAAAACAAATGAGTTTTTAGATTTCTCTTAAATGATGCGACTGAGGTGCAGGAACGAATGCTTATTGAGAGACTATTCTGAACATACCGGTAGTAAAGTTCACTGCACGATTCATCTCCAGCCGTATTTGAAAAGAAAGTTTGGACACACAAGCTGACTTGGAGCCTAACTGTAGCAGAAATGAGACACAGCCCGCTATGAATATTCTCACTCATGCAAATATAACGCAACTTAAATTGGCTTTGGTCAATCAAGCACAAAACTAATTCACCTCCTGACATGAGTCAGGCCAGGGTTTGACCTGGACCTTTTCTTACCTATGTAGAATGTATGAGTAGTAGTGACCTCCACTGGCCTGCCCGCTATGTACAACCACTCCTACTAATCTATACTTGGTGCTCCTGGAGCTTCCTTCTTCTTCCTCCTCGCTGTTCTCCCTCTCATCATCTGCGATGATCTCGCCTGAAGTCAAGAAAGATGAAAGCACAAACGTTTGATTTCATGGAAATATAAGGAAGGCTTATGTGTTAGATTACATCCCTTTACAATGTCCGGACAAACTGTCATGGAGCATGGAACAGGGGGGTGTTTCATAAAGCTGTTCGTAAAGTAACGCATGACTTTACGAAGGACTTGAATATTAAGTGCCAGATAGGATGCCCAAAGTTTTTCCTGATGTTTTCACAAAGTGTGACTATATTTGCAATAACCTCAATTAAATTATGGCAAAAAATATACTTTGTATTAAAATTGTTTGTTATAATAAGAATGTTAATATACATCTGCACAGTTCTACTTTAGTTGATGCAGTTTAAAAATGATTGAGCATCCCATTTGCCTTTTTATATATAAGTCATTCGTAACTTTACGAGCAACTTTATGAAACACCCCCCAGGACACATAAGCTGTTTTCAACCTATTTTCCAATTTCCCATTACAGAAAAAGTCAGTTCTTTTCTTTAAATTGGTAACATTGATACTCAAGCGTCGAGTAACGCCTGGATGGAATGCTCCCCAGGGAGTGGAGATTGCGCACACATTGTGTGCGGGCAAGCACTGAATCCAATGACCAGGGTAATAGTATATTTGTAAAGCGCTTAGAGACATTGTATTAAGCGCTATATAAAAGCTAAATATCATAAATATTAATGCTAAATATATTACTCATTGCGGATATAGTATCGAAAATAATATCGCTAGTGATATTCGCTCCGCACGGTCCTCCCGTAGAGTATAAAAAGACCCTTGCTTACAGTAGTTTTTATCACCTGACGAAGTATCGCAGTAGCATACGAAAAGTCGTGATCTTTTAGATTCCTTATTGACCACATTGCGAGACAAACGAATATCACTAGCGATATTATTTTCGATCATAAATATTATTACTCACAAATTGAGGCTTTCATTAAAATGTGGGAGCCTTAGAAATCAGGCTGTTGATATGTTCTTTTGTTAAAACCTGCTCATATGGTATCTATCTACATTAGCCACACTCGACCCAGGTGAAGTAAATAGTGACCTGGTAGGAATTAATTCCTTGAAATGCTAGAGCGCCACAATGGTAGCCATGCTAAAGCTGGGGGTAATGATTGTGGAGCGCCAGGAGTGTCATATTTGAGAGACATGAGCAACTATACAACAACCCACTACTTTTATTATTCATTATCATTATTATTTGGAGGAATTAAATTAATAAAAGTAAAAGATAAGAAAAGAAAGGGAAAGAAATATTGATAGGAAAGAGATATTGATGGAATGAAATCCAATTAAATTGAACACTCACGAAAGATTACTGTTTGTTATTGTTTACACCAAGAATTGGATGAAATGAAAAGAGAAAAGGAAGGAAAGAGAGATCAAGACTGAGAAAGTTCTACAGAGAAGTTGAAGCTCTGAAAGAAACTCATCGTATTCCTCTGGATAGTAGTCCTGCAAGAGATTTTTCAATTGTTTGCACCTTGGAATAGAATATTTTGATAGATGACACCTTACAAATTTGTATTATTATTAATCATTAGTAACAACTGGGGGGTGTTTCACAAAACTTGTCATCAGTGACAAATGACAGTTTTAGTTATAAGCTACTGAAATCCTTGCTTTTGATTGGTTATCAGCAGATTTGTCACTGATATTTGTCATTTATCATTGAAAAAAGACTTTGTGAAACAGGCCACAGCACTTGTGTCTATCAAGCTATATCTCTAGCACTCTTGAACTTTAACAGTGATTACGATTGTTTAAGTTTCCCTTCCATCAGCATGGTGACTCACCTTCTATTTTTGCTAGCCCTTCTACGGTGTAATTATCCATGTCAAATTCTTTGGGAAACTCAAAATAGTCATTGAACTTTATTGCACATTCCCTGTAGAGATAAAAGACAAGAAAAGAGAATGGTTTGTCAATACATGTACAGTCAAATCTGTCTACACCGACCAAGGTTATCACATCTAAACAATTGCATGTAAGCAATGTATGTACCTTCTCCACTCCCTAGGAAACATATGTGCCAGACCCCAGTGGTCTTTGTAGACAGGTTTCTTTAGTACATGTTTCAATGAGAAACCATTTTCAAGGGAAACAAAATATGTGGTCTTTGTAGACAGGTGGTCTTTGGAGACAGGTTCCTTTAGAAGATGTTTCAATGAGAAACCATTTTCAAGGGAAACAAAAAATGTCGTCCTTGTAGACAGGTGGTCTTTGTAGACAGGTCGTCACTAAAGCAGGTTTGACTGTAGCTTAGTTTCAGACACATGGCAGATTGCAGCATTGGTACTGTCAAAGAACAATTTCAAATGGCACAAAAACTGTTGTTTCCTTGCCAACCCCACCTTTCTCCCTGGTGTGCTGGAATTCCAATTCATTTAAAGATAAACTTTAGTACTGGTATGCGATTGCATTGTGAAAGAAAAGGTGTGGAAAGGATCAGAAACAGTTGATCATGTAGCATGTAAGTATTGGTGTGCACTGCAAGGTTCTAGAGTCATCAAAATCATAATAAATTTGACCGAGTCTTGGTAAAGTAACACGCACTGTACACAGAAAGCTATATATGGGACAACACGCGTGGTGTCGGGGCTGGTACTACCTTGATTTCCTTGTCTTTCTATGCTCATTACTCAGCCAGTATACATTTTCTTCCAAAATTGTTTGGCACATGACATTTATTTGTAATCTTGAACATTCGGTGTAAGTTTCGTTTGATTCTGTGAGAATTCATTTTCTTTTTTTTACCAGAACTCAAGTTTAGCTTTAATTTGCAGAAAGCAAAAAATACAGATACTGGTGGAAAATTCTTTCATGACCCAATCTTTAAAGTCAAACCTTCAGCACAGGAGAAAGGCAGGGGTGTCAAACTTGGGGTTCATTGAGCCTCCTCCCCCACTAAACAGAGCTAGGCGTTGTGGTCTCGTGGCTACATTACTAACCATGAAACACACTGAAATACTCTCCCTCAATGGATTAAAAATAGCAGTTCTGGTGAAGTGATAACCAATAACCTTAAGAAATATCTGTTTAATTTAGCCTATAATTGATTACCATTACATTTCATGTCTGTACCTTTCCTATTGCACTTTTGTATATATTTATCATGTATTTCATCTTTCGCACAAGCTGCGCCTTGAGCATTTGATTGTCAAAAGAATTTGGCGACTTACAAATCTGATGTTTTATTATTATTACTAGGTTCAAATTTATGTTGCCTTTGACAAGACATTAATCTACATATGCAAGCCTCCATCCAGGTGAGGTAACTGTTTTCCCAGTAAGAAGAAATACCTTGAATGCCCGAGTACCTCATGGTAGCTAGGCTAAAGCCAATGTAATATTGTAATGGTACATTTGCACAAGGAATTTAAGTGGAAATATCATTATTATCAACAGTGTACATGACTGAGCACATGCTTCTGATGTATTCTTCTCCTCTCCCAATCTTGAAAATGAATCGATGCAATTGTGATGTGGTGATTAAAGGTATCCGGTAACTTTGTCTTAGATCTTTAAAAAAATTCCTTGATTTAGCTCATGCTGCAATGATAATTATAAACCTTTAGGTCAGTCAGGAAACCCATGACTTTTACAAGCTGATTGTCTGTCTGATTATTAAGATATTTATGATTGGAAATCGAAATCAAATTTTGCGTTTGCCAAACGGTTTTCATAACACTACAGTCTATTGGGGAAAACGAGTATGGTAAAACCGGTCACTCAAGGGTTTTTACTTTTATGAGGCACTTCTTGATCATTTTGAAGCGCAATTTTGTTAGGCCTTCAATATAACACCATATCACAGACACTGCTAACACGTAGGGCCGTGTATCTCAGATTTAACATTGTTAAACGATCCCTTTAAGACTTACCGTTCCCAGTCATAGTCAAATCTCTTGAGCTGAATTGCAAGGACCTTTGGTAGCCTCTTGATGCACATGCGTTTGACAGTGTCCACCTTCATGACAGATAAGAACAAATTGAAATTGTTTTTATTACAATCATATAAACCTCATTGAAGTATATGTCGTTGTTGCTTTTGTTGAATACAAGATCATTCTCCACTCGCTGACTCAAAATGTAATTTGATATATTATATTGTGCCTTCTCATGCTTATTTCCTTTCTAATGCGCATTTCTCTTTCCTTATCTTCTTCTCAACCACACATGCAGCTCATCATTTTGTATTATTTTCTGTACCCCCGATCTCTCACTTCTTTTTGCCATTGTCTATTCTTTGTATTATGACCGTGTTCTTCTATCTTTGTTGTGTAAAGCATTGTCTTGTCCCTTTCTCGTCTCTGTTGGCATCCCCCTTTTTCTTTTCCCTATTTTGTAGTTTCTTTTGTAGTTACGGATTAGTTACTTTAATTACTCATTATTCCTAAGTATCATTTGAGGTGTTCACACTTGTACAAGCATTGCTTTTTAGTGGACCCCTCTGTTTCCAACATGTATTTCTTACATTTGTTTTAAATGCTTATAATTGATTTGTAATGTTTTGTTGGAAACATGAATAAATTGAAATTGAAAATTGAATTGAAACGAATTGATAACCCTTACACACTTCCCCGATAACCTTTATGTGAACAGGGGGGTGTTTCACAAAGATCCTAAGTTGAAATTATCTTTAAGTTGGACTTAACAATTATGGAAAGCCGTTAGCAACCTTGAAAATATTTGTAAAAGTTATTTTAAAAAGCATAAAATGTTGATTCATATCATTCATTATTTTCTATTATCAAGGAGATTTCATGTTCTTGATGTGGAATTTATGAAAAGTCTAAAATACTTGAATTTTTGCTTTTAAATATATTTCATTATAAGGCTACAAATGGCTCTCCATAACAAGTCCAACTTAGAGTTAAGTTCGACTTAAAATCTTTGTGAAACACCCCCCTGGTATATGAGAAAGGCTCTAACTCATAAAGACAGATGAAATTCAACTTGATTTGAATGTGTGCACTGATTCATGGAGCATCAAATGCAAAGCTCTTTATAATGAACATACTGCACACATAATCATGATTTTATGACCAAATACATATCAAAAAAGATACAATCATTAAATGAAAACAAAATATGTGTCAGGGTAAGTGTGAACACCGAGGCTATCTTTATGAATACAAGGCATTGAAATATTTGTGCCAGATATTAACTGTATCCAAGAATTTGAAGAAATGTACAAATCAGGAAAATAAGAGATGGTGCACATGGCAGAGTAAGGGCGAACGATAGAACAGGAACAGACTTCCTCTATAAAATATCAGAGACAACATCCTAATGCTAACACATAAATACCTTTTTGTTGCACTTTTCACATCGATATGCGTTGTCCCCTTCGAGTAAATCTCCCTTGACAAACTGCTCCAGGGAGTCTAGCAGGTTCTGATTGTTGCGAATGTCCACGTTCAACGTCGTAAACATTGATTCTCTAGAATACCTGTAACAGAATATTTTAACATGGTGGTTTTTTATTGATATTGATTTCCACATTACATAATTAATATTCTAATTTTTTTTTTTTTTTCTTTTTTTTGTATACAGAGCAATACATCTACCGGTATGCATAATTCAGACACTATCATTCGTCACTGAAAAGGCTTAGGAACTTTTCAAACCAATAATCAAGAAAAGGAAATAATCTTGAGAGCTGTCAGTAATATTCAGGATTTATATAAAGATTGTCACATCTAAACAATCACACGTAAGCGATGTATGTACCTTCTCCACTCCCTAGGAAACATTTGTGCCAGACCCCATTCTACAGGCGCGCACAATACTATCCAAACCACAATGACATTCCCATCCTAGGGTTGACTTCACAAATAATAATAATAATAAAAGCTAGTTCTTATATAGCGCTTTTCAGGACCGAAGGCCCTCTCAAAGCGCTTTACAGATATATATATATATATATTATTACCCGGTCATCGGATTCAGGCTTACCCGCACACAATGTTTCTACATTCCCCACTCCCTGGGGAGCATTCCAGCCAGGCGTCATTTTTACAAGCGCACACTTGCTAATCTAAGCACATTAGCTTTCGCATCCTACCGGGTACCCATTTAACACCTGGGTGGAGAGTGGCAAATGTAGATCATTGTCTTGCCAAAGGACATTAGTGCCGCAGTGGGACTTGAACCACGGACCTTGTGATCACAGTCTGGTGACATATCCACTCGTCCACGATACCTCTACAAAAAAGGTTTACATTTAACCCAGTCTAAAACGTGGTTCAAACCTTGCCCTGAACAAAACAAGCGTAAATAAGCATATTCAAGCGTATATATTGCCTGTCCATTAGAAACAAGGACATGCATACATGTACCACACTTATGGAAGGTTTAAACCATGGGTTCAAATAAACCACTTTCATGAATTCTGGCCAACAAGGATGACTTACCTATGAGGACAATCTTTGCATATCATTTGATCTGCATAGGAGCCACCCAGTACTTTGGCGAAGACAGCGTTGGCTCCATGAGCTTTGAGCGCTTCGTCTAGGCTGTCTACCAGACTGTTGAAGAACTCTAAAGCATCATGCTGTTCTCGAAGGTTCACAGGCTCACCGCCTAATCTGAGAGGGTACGGAAAACAAGGTAAGGCAAGGGTTAGGATCAGGTATCCAATTTTTGTTGGAAACGAATGTTATGAGGCAAGCAGAAAGGTATTGAGAGACAGAGCATTATGCTTGTCTTTTAGGTTTAGACTTGCCAGCCAATCTGACTGGAATCAGATAGGACTATGGCAGTAGACAGGGCTTAGGGTCAACTATACACTTTTTGTTTTGGAATAAAATTGTATACGCAACAAAAGGGTGTAAGTAGGAGAATCCCTTATAATACACTAAATATTTCACTTCATTTCATTTATTTTCATATTTCTCTGGTTACATGTACATGTTCATATACATTTAATAATAAAGTACAAGTTGTTTTTTGTGTGATACAATAACAATCAATAATACATAATAAATAACATAAAGATAAGTGGTCAATATAAAATACTGATTTAACTGAGAGAAATATGACGGGACCTACATGAAAGCAAGCTTGTAAAGCTGTAGGCCAGAGTGAAATAGTTTGTTGTAATGAATGGAAGATGGATACAAATAGTGACCAGTCCAAATGAATCAAAAATAAAATAGATCAATTGCTAATGCCTTTTTGCCCTTTTTTCAAAGCACAAAATCTAATAACCAATTTCACAGTCGAGGAGGGACTACCACAATTCAACATTCATTACCTGGTCCATTCAAAAATAAGAAGGAAATTAGTATTTTATATCACCAGCATAAACATTCCATTCCATTTCTCAATCTCAAGATTTGAGCATTTTGGGGGATAAGTCTTATATGTCCAAAATTGTGTTGATCTGTAATACATTACAAAGAACATGAACTTTTAGACATAACTAAAAATTCTGCAATTGATACTGTTCCTCTTACACCTGTTTCATGAGTCAAGTTTCATAATGGCAATTTGAAATAAAAAACATTGGTAGTTGTTAGAGCTATGCACAACACCTGACACCTGTTTCATGAGTCAAGTTTCATAATGGCAATTTGAAATAAAAGACGTTGGTAGTTTTTAGAGCTATGCACAACACCCGACACCTGTTTCATTAGACATGTTTCATAATGGCAATTTGAAATAAAAGACGTTGGTAGTTTTTAGAGCTATGCACAACACCTGACAGGCTCGGTGACACCTGTTTCATGAGTCAAGTTTCATAATGGCAATTTGAAATAAAAGACTTTGGTAGTTTTTAGAGCTATGCACAACACCTGACAGGCTCGGTGACACCTGTTTCATGAGTCAAGTTTCATAATGGCAATTTGAAATAAAAGACTTTGGTAGTTGTTAGAGCTACGCACAACACCTGACAGGCTCAGTGACTTACTTGAAGTGCTTCCAGAATCCCCTAGGTACATAGTACTGGAGTTTGCTCTCTGCAAGGTGACCAAAGATGGCTTGGACATGCTTCAAGACACCAAGGTTGTATTCCTTCGTCTCCTCCTGTTTGCTCATGGGAGGGCCTTCCTCTATCACAGAACTACCAACCTCCGATTCTACAATGTCTATGTTACTCTGTCCAAGGAAACAATTTCAAAAAAAAGTATATAAATCATATTCTGGTGCCTCCCATCTTAATCATCTTCAAAAAAAAAACTTGCACCACTTGCACATGCCACTCGAGAAATTACACACTTGGATAATTTATCTTCTACAAAAATTACTTCATTCAATTTCAGAGAAGCATTTACTATCAAATATTGAAATAATAATAATACAATTCTCGTAAAAACTATTTTGATAAGGATAGGATCTTGGACTAGTAACCCAATGGAGGGCATAATTGTTTTCATGCAAAAATGACAGACTAATGGCTGGCTTCAATATGAAACGACATCTATTTGAAATACAATGATGATCCCCCTATTGCCCATAAAAATGAATTTGGAAAATTACACAAATTTCAAAGCTAACAGGATACCTCATTATCTTGTTTCTCGTCATTGTAGAAGTCGTCCTCGGTGTCTATGATAGCGCCCTCTGCTGACAGGACTGCTCGCCTTATCTCAGGAACCATGTATATCTAAGGGGGGAAGTATCAATACATCAATCAACAAATTTTTTTTTATTTTTTATTTTTTAATACAAATTTGTTAGATATGAGGTACCGCATGAAATTTAAAATGTTGTAAGCCATCACAGAATTGAGAGATAATGTCCAAGCCAACATTTGCGCATATTTACAGTAGAGACAGTGATCTGAACGTAGCAGACAGCAAGATATTGTGCAAAGAATTATCATACTTGAGAAAGTTTATTGGAGTAGCCGAGAAGATCACCCACCAAGTTTAAAGGTTTTGGAAACGCCCCCCTCTCAAAAAATGAAATGGAAGCTCTTATTACCAATCATGTAAAAGAATATGTTTTGACTAATACGTGATGATACAAATTTTGACGGGAAACCGCCTATTGATTGATATATTGGTAAATTATTATATCTATCCAGACCGGATAGATATCGCGCATGTGTCGCGTAGTCCCATATACATCTTTCTGTGTACAGTGCTTGTAACTTTACCAAGACTGGGCCAAATTTCTTATCATTTTGATGATTCCAGAACCTTGCACTACACACCAATACTTATATGCTAGATGATCAACCTTTTTTGATCGATTCCACAACGTTTCTTTCAACAATGCAATTGCATGACCAGAACTGGTCTTTACCTTTAAAGTTAGTAGAAGTTTAAAGTATGACTACCCTATTTTGTTTGTGTTGACTCACCTGTTGTAAGACTGAGTTCATGTAGCACGTTGCTCCAGCGTTCTTCAGTCCCACAAAGCCTTTGTTAGGTCTTGGACCAACAGGAGGGAGATATTCCCATTCTGTCAAGGGTGCATCATTACCTGCTGGATACAAAAGAAAATAAACCCTTTATTCTCGAAAGCTGCCTAACTGTAATCCTGGATCGGTACAGTTAGGCTTAAATAGGACAGGGGGGCGTTTCACCAAACTTGTCATCAGTGACAAAAAACACTTGTTGTTATAAGCTACTGAAATCCATGCTCCTGATTGGTTATCAGCAGATTTGTCACTGATTTTTGTCATTTGTCATTGAAAAAACGCTTTGTGAAATGCCTCCCAGTTAAAGTAAGTCCTCTTTGTTAGAAGAATTAGAGTTAGAGTTAGTCAATTAATTTAGTGGGAAAAAGTCAACTCTTCATCATATAAAAAATACCACAATTCTGTGAACTAAAGAAAAGTACAAAGATATTGTCTCAATAAATTCATTTTCTCATTTTGTTCTACGAGCAAAGTAATTAAGTTCATCTATTTTGTAACATATTTAGAGTAAATCTGTTTGTGAATCTCACAGATAACAGACAAAATGCTTTGCAACAATGTATATAATACCATCCCCAGCTCAGTTCTTACTACCTAAAATGTGGTTGTATGACGCATGCTCCAGCCACAATGGCCCGCTGTCAACATCCCACACTAACCAATTCCTAAACTTCAATCCTGGACTAAACATTATACCTTACCCTAACTCTAGACCTTCATTAAATAAAATTGCAGTGCTAACCCGGAGCAAATGTCACCAGAGCAAATTTGGGATCACCATGAAAGTCCAGACAAGACTAACCTGACAAGACTATTCTATCGATTATCCCGGTATAACCGGCTGGCATAAGCCTAATTTACCGTTACTTTAGACAGGCAATCAGCGCTCGTTATATTCGCGCCTTGTTCCTTTTAGTTTCTGTTTATATTGATCGATTTTGACTTTCTGTTTCATTCTTGCGTTTTACTCTGATGAGTGCAAGCCGATTTTGTAGTACCAATCATCTTTTCACTAACCTGAATAGTACATGTCAGTCAGCGTATCTGTGACAAGCTTGAGGTTCGGCACACAGTTCATGCAGAGCGCCACTAGGAGGTCGAAAGCAGCGTTGATCGTGGGTGGGGTCGTGCACACTGGAATGACGGGATCTAGAGGTGTCTCTGCTCCATTCTTTAACGTCTGAACGACGATCTTTGATGCGGGGAACAAGAAGTCATCCAATAACTCCTGCAGAGAGAGAGATGATGGGGAACAAACATTGTCTTTAAGGATTCATCACCGGTTTCAGGAACTCATGTATGTGCCTAGGTTTTAACAATGCACTAGTATCAATTTGTTAAACTGTATCACCTTCCAATTACAACACAAAAACTATGCTCCTTTATCCCCTGGTTTATTGTTCTATCAACATCAGACTTCAGGATCTTACACAAAAGTCTGAATTCACAAAGAAGGTCTGCAAAAATACATTACAGCCCCCCATTTACTAATCTTTTGACAGATCAATGGATAAATATTGGAACAAAAAAATGGAAACATTAGCTGACCTTGATGAGCTGGCAGCCATCTTTCTTGGATCCAACCTGGAACTTCTTCTCACTCGTCATGAAAGCCAGGAGTTCTCTTGTAATACCTTGGTGACCCTCCAATAGAGTCTCCTCACACAGACACTCTCCTGTTGTCAATACTCCATCCTGTAATCATAAATATCATCAAAAATAGTACATTAACTCATAGCCTGCCATAAGGCTGCATGCACGCTACCATTATAGTGCTTTGTACATGCGAGAGAGCCATTGCCTGAGTGCCTTGTGCATGCTTGCACGCATTCGTAATAGCAGTTACAAAATGTATTGTTCATGATCATTCTACTGTGCTGTGTGTTTCGCACGCGCTATTCATAGAACCATCACGTTAATCAGATTATCTCAAAATAAACTTGGCACGGGGGGATTAGGGGCTTGGCATGATAAGAGTTAATGATGACAAGAATGATAGTTGATACAATAACAATAAAAAGACAAGCATATTACAGAGCGTCCATTATTCCTGCTGGTCATGAAACCCATGAGTTCTCTAGTAATACTTTGATGACCCTCAGAAAATTTATTCACAGACACTCTCCTGTTGTCAATACTCCATCTATAATCCTATAATAGTAATATCAATGAATATGATATAGGTGTAATATTGTTTTATTTACCCGTGGGTACCTTGATCAGTATTAATACTGCTCTTCCCCAGAGGCCTTTGAATATCATTAGCACTGTATTGCCAGGTACCCAGTACAAGTACAGTTCAAGAGGGACGGACATGTGAGGGTATAACACCTTGTTCAAGGTTGTAAGCATCAAGAAAGGATTGAACCCAGGAATCGACAGGAAATCCTACTGATCATGGCACCTCCTACACAAACTAAGGTCAACAAAATATTATTAGAAATATTTTGGTAATAACCAAGTGACTTTTGCTCCAGCAACGATTGTTCCAAACTTCATCCAAGTTATAGCTAGAGCAAGAGTAGTATATTAGTTCTGCCCTCTTAATCATACTCACCCTAACTTTCTTAAGCCAGTCAATCTCATTGTTGAGGAGAGCCTCTGCGTTGGGCATGGAGCTGTTGGACACGTAGCCGTAGTTGAGTAACCGACATAGCAACAGGAAGTATTCACTACAGGAACCTGGGTGCTCTTTTGTCTTGTTCTGAAATACAAAGACAAAAATTAAAAGGGTTGTTTGTTTTCATTTCATCCTTTACATTTACTTTGGTGTCTGAACAATAGAGTAAATAATCACCTTAAAGAGTTAACAACATGAAATTCTTTTTCTCTTCTTTTCTTTTTTTTTATTAAAAAAAAAAGGTGGTCAAATTCTTGATAGCAACAGGGTTCATGATGACAAATTCCTGATGGCATTTGAAATTCCAAAATCATTATCAAACCTATTTCCTGTTGAAAACGCTTTCATAGCTAATCATCCTTGTGGATACGCTGTTTGGACTGAGATAAAATATTAGAGTCTGACTACTTTTGAGGCCAATGAAATTCCCTGATTTTTCTAAAATTCGCTGACTTTCCCTGCACTAGATAAAGGGAAATTCTTTTTCCACCATTTTCTGCCAGCTATGTTGAACAAGGATGTTATTGGATAGCAACCGCCACGTAACGGCTTAAAGGTAATACAAAGTTTTGGGAAATTTTGAAAATGGCCGGATAGCGATTCTTTAAAAGTTGATATATTAGGATGCCCCTGAGGATGTATTAAAGCACTAGAAAAATTAGTCCCTAAAACACTAATGTTTCGAGAAAAATTGAATATAAAAATTCACTGGTACTCCAGGTAAATTTTGATAAATTTCAAATAGCTTATACGGCCATCCAATGGTAGCTGCGACCATGAAAATCTCAAAATATACAGTTGTGATATATAATTTCCAAACGGGAATAGCCAATCGGGCGATTTTAGTCAAGAAACATTGTTTTAAAGCTAAATTGATATCCTGACTTTAAGAGGAAGCTATACAACATAAAGACTTTATTATTTACAATTTCATCACGTTAAACACGATTTCAACCGTGACAATGATCATTGAATATGATAGGATCGCATATGCGTCCAATATGTTCTTTTGAACCAAAGTCATGACCCCATACCTAAACTTTGTATTACCTTTAAGAGAACTTACCTGAAGGACTGAGAAACAGAGGGTGATGAAGAAGATGAGGGGGCGATTCCCTGATGAACACTTGGTAGCTATTAGCTGAAACTGCTCCATAGCGGATACACGTACAGACCTGTTGACATTGAAACAGACAATAATAGAGTTATATCAAGATTACAGAGGGGTTAGAATACTTAAAGTGTGTATGTTAATCTCCCATTTAGCTGTCACGTTTTTAACCTACTTTTTTACACCGTCCTTGTCTTAAAGTCTTAAAGATTGAGTTGAGTAATGGTCAAAAGGTTGCCCAAAAAACTGTCTACAAATTATGGGGAAGGGTTAATTATGTAATTCAAGTATTGCAAGGTTTCCACATCATCAAAGTGTTAATGAAAAGGACTGCACACAGATATGGGTTTGGGACTACAAACACATCTGACATACAAGTTTAGTCAACAGTTTAAAGTATGATTTGATTATATTTGGGATACAAGGGCATTGCAAGAGGAATTATAGTCATGTTACATCGCGACTATGATATCTTTCTACTTAGGAATTGATAAAAAGGACGAAAAGCACACAAAATATTTACCACCTTGACTAGGACATCACCTTCTCTTTCATACTGACCATGTTTTAGCTAGAAGTAGCAGATCCTTCATACAACATTGCCAGGCCTTGTCCTTACTGAGTGTAAATAATGCCTGCACAAAACCTGCATAGAATAACTACCTATCTATAAAAGACTTTCATTACCTGTAAGAGGAATTGACTATTGTAATACTGACCTTGTTTTAGCTAGAAGTAGAAGATCTATGATGCAACATTGCCAGGCCTTGTCCTTGTTGAGAGCGTCCAGAGCTTGAGGGCACAGAGCCAGGCATACAGTCAACACCTCCAGTGCTTCCCTACACAATGCTGCGTCATCTCCATCTGCTTCACCACTATCAGCCTGCCAGCACACATAGCAAATATTTATTAGTATATAATATATTTATTTACTTATTTATATCTCCCCTCAATCATAAGTGTCCCTTTCATTCTCCTCCCTCCGTTTAAATATCTCTTGTTCTCTCTCACTCTCTCTCTCTCTCTCTTGCTCTCACTCTCCCCCTCTCCCATTTTATTGTTATGACTGTAAAGTGGAGATGAATTTGTACTCTATCATGATTTTCATACTTTTATTTCATTCATTCATCATAAATTCAACTCTAAACTTTCTTCCACAAGCACTGTTTGATATTAGACCCAGTGCCCTTGAATTTGGAAATGAACATAACTGCAAAGAGGGATGAATGGAACCACAAGGTAAAGCTACTCTAAATCTGAACACAGTATTAATGTCCTTCTTGCTCTCAGCTCACAGGTCTGTTTACATCTGCTGCTTGTAATGCCAATGGGTGGTATTGCGGTAGCGCGTACTAAGTTAGTCCACACTTTTATGGAAAGCCTGTTGCCAACTTTATTCACCCTGTACAGATTATTTTAATCCTTCAATGTAAAGTGTCCCAAAAAATAATTTTGCAATGAAATGGCAAGAAAAAGACAATATGAGTATGAACTGAATTTCAACAAAGTCTTTGGTAGATTATCTTTGTCATGAATATTGAAGGAGGAAGATGAAACCTAGCATTCCATAGAAGTGTGAACTAAAATTTTTGTTTAGTCTGGACTTAGTCCCGGCTTAACTTATGAGAATATCACCCAATGGACTTAAGGACAGAAAAAGTGAATCTTGAATAAAATGTTTATTTACTAACCTTTTCAAACGATTTGTGAACCTCTTCGTTTGAGCCATGCAGTAGATGAGAGCATCCGCAGCCAGCCGACCAGGCGATCTTCTTGATTGCTTTCACAACACTTAGGTCTAGGGTATCGCTCTTTGACTGCAAAATAGGAAATTAATGTCTGTTTAAAGCATGGAAAAGTGAAAAATAGACACACTTTTTTTACACAATATCCCCTCCCCTGCTTTTCAAGCACAACTTGTATAAAATTTGCAATTTGAATGTACAAAAGATTCCTCAAAACTTACCCTTTCCCCCAATGATCTATGTGATATTCTTCCTGTACTGTACATTTTTGTCCTCTTTTCATATATTTGTATTTGTAAGCGCTATGGTACTTACTGTTTTGAGCGCTCCTAAATATTTGATATTATTATTATTATCATTACAAAATGGTTACGACAATAAATGTTGTAAGTACTCAGCTCCGAAAGCCCAACTATGAATAGCTGGACAGTAGCTGCCTACATAGTTATTGATAAAGAAACACCAAATCACCTCTTCAGCTGCCTGCCTGCCCAGCCTTACAGCAACGTTCCTCAGCACACACTCAGCGTTAGGGTTAGGGATGTGTTGCATGGCCTGCTGTAGGACCACTGCCTGAGTATGGGTGGTCTGGGAGACGGATGACTGGCTGGGACCACCGGCTGGATCCGTCTGGCAGGCCTCCGCTACCGCCGTGATGCGAGCGTAGGCCAGCGTGGTGAACATGAGCTTACCCACCTTGAGCACCATCAGCAGAGCAGATCTGATGGATGGATCGACGGGGAAGATGAAAACAGGATGGTGAGTTATAATATAAAAATGTTGACAAATTTGAACATGAAGAAGAAATTTTGAAAATGAAGAAATTTTGAAAATGAAGAAGAAATTTTGAAATTGAGAAGAAAATTATTATTCATGAAAGCAAAGGAAAGAGGAAGAAAAAGAATGGAGAAATAAAATAAAATGAATAGAGGAAATCAGGAAAAAAAAGATGGAAAGAACAAAAGATGAAAATGGAGCAGGAAAGAAAACCATGAAGTAAGGGGAAAATGACAGGGAAGAACATAGAGAAAAAGAAAGGAAGAAGAAAAGATAATAATAATTGAAGAAGAGGAAAGATAGCAGTTAATTTGTGTTACAAACTATTCAGAGGAGCCAATCAACAGACTCTACAAGAAATACTTGAAGTTTCATTAAACAATTGTTTCATTCAATGCTTTCTTTTATACTGTGTAATATTCAAAGATAAAGTTGAGTTCTGGTCATGCGATTGCATTGTGAAAGAAACGGTGTGGAAACAATCAGAAACTGTTGATCATCTAGCATATAAGTATTGGTGTGTAATGCAAGATTATGGAATCATCAAAACTATAAGAAATTTGGGCCAGTCTTGGTTAAGTTACAAGCACTGTCCACAAAAATATGTATATGGGACTACACGAACATGTGGCATAAAAATCCATCCCGATTTTTATGCTGTTACATACCATATTTAGAATATTAAGGCATTTGTAGAGCCATGCTTTTCAGGGAATATTTTTTATCTGATGTTCTTCCACGCTTGCATAATAACAATGATAACGCTCACAAAATATTTTTTACTTCTTCCAAGAACTCAACCTTCTCTTTAAAGGTGTCCAAACCCACTCACCTCCTTGTTTCCATATCAGCATTAGGCAAGAAATTATTCTTAGTCAGCATGTTCATCACCCCAGACACTCCACCGCTCTTCAAGAAATTGTACTAAAAAGACACGAGGTACAGATAATAGAATTAAGCCATCAAATATTGGCATGTGTCTCTCAGGGATGCCAGTAAGAATTGATCAGAGAGCCTGAAAATCACCTAAAATGAGCTATTTTGTACACAAAAAAGCCTAAACTATGGTCTGAAAATAACTCGCCAGGGCCTGAATTCAGGCTATTGCCTGAAAACTGGCATCCTTGGTCTCTATATTTACAACTGTAAAACCAGAGAATTTTGTGGGAATAAACACACATGGATCAAATTCGAACAAAATTCCTAATTTTTTGTTTATTTTTTCAGTTGATAAAAACTTATTAATACACAAACTCTATTAAAAAACCCACTACCTGCACTAGGAATATGATTTCAGTGAGTCTCTCTTTTAGTTGTGTACCGATAGCGCTCTTACACAGCTATCACTTTTATCAGTCCTCTGTAGGTAACAGCATCAAGGTATTAAACACCAAAACAAATAAATATTGCTTTTATTTTGTTTACAAGAAACAGTTATTGACAGCTTATTTTGGGGGTCACGGTTAAAACTATAGTCCCTTGGTGATCTCTAGACTTCACTGTACCCCTAACCCTCTTCATTGGATACAGCACAGAAACAAGACCCTTTTAGGGCAATAGTTTTGACTATTTCCCCTGAAGCAGACAATAGTTTTATACTAATGTACCTGGAAATCAAATGCTGGTTCACTGTGCGGCTGTCTGGCTGGCATTAGTAATGAGTACACAACCTGGGATCGAATTGGACAAGGAGACAGAAAAAACAAAGTCACAATTAACTTAAATGCAGCTCAGCATTTCATCAAAAATATATTTGCAAACTAAAAAAAAAGGATTGTTTACACATGACATTAATAAAGCGGATTCTTTTTGTTTGTCTAATTATACACACATCACTTACTAGACATAAGACCTTTGTTGTGTGCAGATATTTTTTCCAAATCATCACTTGTCATTTAATTACATGTAAAAGATAACAAAATGCTGCGATTTCCGTCTGAATACCTGAACATGCATTATATATGCATGATTTATTGAATAAAGAACAGATTTATATTTTTTGTGTTTATTATAGTTTTAGTTGGTAATCTTAAGTCAGACAATGGTGCGCTTACAAACACCTGTATTAAGCGCCTAATAAATGTTATGTATTATTATTATTATTAGAGTAAAAAATAAAGAGAAATAATGATATACCTCAAGGTGATAGAGAACCTGAGATGACGACGACCCAAAGAAGAGAGATTCAAGGGAAGGAGAAGCCGACTGATCTCCAAGCTTAGCATTGTTCCTGCAGATCTCTATCAGTTTGTCAACTATAGTCACATCTACATGACGACAAAATGAAAGAGAAGTAGTAAATTAATAATTATGATGATGATGAAGATGATGACGATGCTGTTGATGATAACAAAGCATAAACTGATAACAAGAACGAAAACCATACAGTAGGTTTGCGGTTGCACCAAGTGAGAGAGGGGGAGGATTGGGGAGTCCTGAAAAGGACTGTCGGTAATCTTTCTTTCTCGACTGTGTGTAGTCCTGAAAAGGATTGTTGATAGTCTTGAAAAAGTCTGTTGGTAATCCCCGATCCTCCCTCTCTCTCACATGGTGCAACCGCAAGCCTACTGTATATCTACATCACCATGCAAGCCGATACTTATAGGCAGTATCTAAGAACAAAACTGTTTTTATGTAGCATTACAATATAACATCCAAATGCCCTTGCAGAGTGTGGATATTTTCCCCATAGCTCCAGCGGCCATTATTAAAACATAATGCATTTTTATAAGTACATCTTGCATTTCTAGGATGAAAGGGGTGAATATTACAGCTTAAAGGCCATATCCGATAAAAATACAACTTGATATAAATGGAAAACTGAATGAATGTAGAATACAAATATAAAGGAATAAAACGTTTTTACCCTTTCATTATTGCACAAAGCGAATTAAAACCTCATTTTCTGCAACCCTCCAAATTACGGGTCAACTGACGTCAAATTTGATGAAGTAACAGTGACGACATAACATGTGGACTCGACCGGTCCACCTATATAGCTGAGGCGATGAGCCGTGCTTAATTAATGCAAAGTCATTGTGAAAATGCATACTCCACATAAGATGTGTCAAATTTTTAGGTCGACAACTTCTGATTTTCAAAGCTTTAGATTTTGAGTTTTCAGAGAGCTGATACTCCTCTGATAGACTCTAAAATGGCATATAACTGATATTATTGTAATCTATGGCTTATAAGCTTTCCGTTGATATATTATTCATCTATTTCATTTTTCACTTCGGTTAGGGTCTTTAGTTCACAGAGATAAACTGGAAAGAACTCGAGTACCTGCTGGCATGATTTTGAGTAACGCTCTAGCCCCGTTCCTGAGAGGACTGATGTTGAGATTACAGCCCAAGTCAGACAGATGGAACAGGAACTCAACATAGGTGTGTTGCAAAGACATCAGCTGAAAGAGAACATAAACAGCTTAATAAAATATACCTCAGACACACCGACAGACTTCAGAATTACTCCAAACCGACAGATTCTTGGCCATAGACGTAGTGTAATATTTTTGTTCGGTCTGTTGCCCGTTTGTTGTCGATGTGACTAAGGTATCAACCTCAACCAGCAATCATGCATAAAAGTCATGTGAATTCAATTTTATGTATAAGATATCAATTATTTCTTTAAAAGCTGCAAGGTATAATACTGAAAGAAAACACTCCCTCCTTGAGATGGGACTTACATAGATTCCTTACAAAGGAGAACCATACCTGTAGACTGCATACACATTAGGAAAATTGTGCAATATTGGCCACCTACAAGCTATTTTGATCCATACAGTACCAACCGCATCTTGATGTTAGTACATCTGACGATTGTATCAATTTGCAGGCCTTTCTAGAGCTCAGATCAGACCAATGATCAAGTGAATAATTTAAGGTAATTTGTTCTCAATATCCAAACATTTGATAACATACAGGACAACACATGACCGAATGACTTGGAACAGTCTGGTACAACTGTATCCATATCAGATACATGAAAACAATGAGGAGCTGCTAAAATGGAATAGTGATAAAGTTGAATATTCCCTCTCAAATAAATCAGGAAATTTTCTGAAAATTATATAAAAACATAACAATTCCATAAGGCAGGGGTGATAGTGAGCACTAAAAAAAAAATAGTTTTTTTGTTTTCCCCTCAACCACGCCCCCCTTGAGTAAAAAAAAAAAGAGGATTCGCGGGGAAAAAATGGCATCTAACAACATTCCCCCCCTTTCGAGTAAGAAAATTGGGGGAAAAATAGGGCAAAATAGGGCAAAATAGGGCAAAATAGGGAAGAATAGAGAAAATAAGAGGGAAATCGGGAAAATCAGGATAAAATAGGGAAGAAAAAAAAAAATAGTAAAAAAAAAAATCTGGATTTTTTTTTTAATGCTTTGTTACATCTTTTTTCCTAAAAAACGGTAAAAAAAAAAAAAAACTTTTTTAAACAGCCGGCCGTCGATTTTAAAAAATTTGGGTCGGTCGCAAAGGGCAACATCTTTTTTTTTAGGCCTAAGGGGGAGGATTTAGAGAAAAGAGAGAGGGAGGCTCACCACTCCTGGAAGACATTTCTCTGCTTCCACGTTGGGTCCATCATAAGGATGATGCGGTGATCCACCCGAAGAGTCCGATGAACTATCAGGTGACGATGGCATATTGGACCCCATCTGACACAGCTTAGCTGTTATGAGCTGCAAGGAGATACACACATAAGAGAGTAAGTATTATTTCATTGCATCTAAAATCATTGGACCTAGGAAATGATGGGGTCTACAATAAGATGCAAAGATCCATCTGAGGAGTCTGATTAACTATCAGGTAACAACGGCATGTTGGGCACCCATTTGACAAAGATTAGCTACTAAAGCTGCAAAGAGATAGACATAAAAGATTATTCAATATTTAATTTGCATCTACTGTCATTAGGACCTAGGCTAATAAAGCTGTAAGGAGATAGACATAAAAGATTATTCAATATTTCATTTGCATCAACTGTCATTAGGAGCTAGGCCAGGAATGACGGTGTCTACAGTTAGATACAACACCCTGAATTACAACCACTAAATTACAACACTCTTCCTCTACATTACGCTTCTCCCTCCTCCCTATAACCTATATTATCCATCACTCACTGTTCTGTCTCTCAGAGGAATGTCTCCAACCAGTCGCCTATCTTCAGCAGGGTCTAGAAGCTCCCCATTGATGTACAGGTCTAACCGCGTTGTTGCTAAATTGGCTTTCGCTCTATGAAATTGACATAAAAAAAAGAACATATGATAAAACCTGTACATATTATATCTTAAAGCTCCCCATTGATGTCAAACCGCCTTGTAGCGAGATTTGCTTTCGCTCAAAAATCAAGGTAAAAGACACAAAACTATTACAGTAAAACCTGTATATACTATATAAAGACTGTCCAAAGGAGTCAGGAAAAGTAATCTTCATAAACAGGTGATCTTTAGATAAAGGTTTGTTTAGTACAAGTTTTTAAAAAAAATGCTTTTCAAAGGAAAAGAAAAGTGGTCTTTGTGGGCAGGTCGGCTTTCTATATAGGAGTTTGCTAAAACTGTGACTATACTTTATATTTGCTCTTTAGGACTGGCATACTGTAGAATCATCTTGCATCCTTCACAAAAAGTAGAGCTCTAAATACTAATGTAACGTCATCTCTTGATTAACCCCTTCAGTCTCATTGGAGGCGAATCCTTTCAAAGAATTTGAACATTGGATATTTTGTTTCGACCATGAATTGCTAAATTTCTCTTCCTGAATCACAAACAGGTACCTTGATAGTACAGTTTATTTCAATGGAAAATACTTCATACTGATTTTAACAACGAAACAAAGCACTATAAGCAGAATTAATTGTGCATTATATAACAGCTGTTGAAGAACTTGGGGCACAGGAGTAAATATGATTAAAATTCCTCTAATACACTGCCCAGCAGTACTCATGTTAATAATAATAATAATAATATTCAGTTTTTATATAGTGCTTCATACATCTCGGACGTCTCTAAGCGCTTTACAGATATCGTCGGTGGGGTGACAAAACCACGTATCTCAAAAATCATGAATTTTGTGGGGGGGGGGGGGGGGAAACTTTCCTGTATCAACAAATTTTGGGCTGTAACACCGTCCTTTCTTTTTAAAACTGGAATATTTATACAACTTTTAATGTCATTGTTGAAATACAGTAAAATAATTGTTTTTATATTTTTGTAAGTGAGTTATGAGGTTTTTGCGTTTATCTACATTGAGATACGAGTTTTTAGTTTGTATTCAAATTGAGATACAAGTTCTTACTTTCAACTCTGAATGAGTTACGAGGATTTGGTTGAATAAGTTACGAGGATTTGAATACACTAACTTCGGTACTGTTAGGCCGTGTGTGAGTTCCGAGGATTTGAATACACTAACTTCGGTACTGTTAGGCCGTGTGTGAGTTACGAGGAAAAGGAATTACGTATCTTATGTTACAAGGTTTTGTCAGTGCAGCTTCAAAGGGGGTTAAAGTTACGAGGTTTAGTTTAAGGGTGTTTGTGTGAAATTTGTGAAAAACCAAGAAGGAGGCATTCATGGATTTATCAGGTGGTGTCGTAGGCCATTAGGTACAAAATTATGCAAAAAAATCAATATCTCAAAAAATTGAGATACAAGGTTTTGTCACCCCACCGACGATATACTATTCCCCCGGTCATTGGATTCAGTGTTTGCGCGCACACACTGTGTGCACAACCTCCACTTCCTGGGGAGCATTCCAGCCAGGCGTTACTTGACGCTCAAAAACTGTTTGACCAACAATGATGGTCGCATCCTACCGGGTACCCTTTTTAAAACCTGGGTGGAGAGTATCAAGTGTATGTTAATATCTTGCCAAAAAATATTAGTGCCGTGTCGGGGTTCGAACCCTCAATCTTCGCATCTCTAGGCAAGCGCCTTAAACCACTCGACCACGACACTCCCACATGTTGAGGGTTGGGTGCTTACCTGAGAAGGATCTGTCTCCTGACTGAAGCTAAGGATTCGTTGGTGTGAGACCAGATATCAATATCATCAACCTGCCTCCCCTGGTTTGGAAACCTCACATTGAGGGTCACATGCTTGCCCCTGTGAGCTCTGAATAAACAACAAACAAAATAATAATAATGTTCTGGATTTATATAATAATAATAATAATATTGGATATTTATATAGCGTACATATCCAGCCTGCAAGGTGCACAAAGTATTACCCCTGCTCTGCTAGGCTACCAATTTCGATGCTCACAGTGTTCAAGGAATTCCTTCCTACCGGTAATGCTGAATACATCTACGATAAAGCTCTCTACAGATATTTTATATTCATCCAAGTCATCAGGTTCAGGCTAGGTCCTACTGAATATTCCCTACTCTTGTGTATTCAAACCATTACAAGCATTTATCACTATAAAGTTGCTCTATGAAATGCTAACTTTTAAATATGTCAGCTAAGGTCACAACTAGTGGGCGTTTCACAAAACTTGTCGTCAGTGACAAATGACAGGTTTTGTTATAAGCTACTGAAATCCTTGCTTCTGATTGGTTATCGGCAGATTTGTCACTGAGTTTTGTCATTTGTCATTGAAAAAAGGCTTTGTGAAACACCCCCCTGACCATGCTCTTCTCTGCAACAAGTCCACAGTTGATATAAAAAACTTGAAAGAGCTAAGCAAGCAGTCGCAGGAGGCCGTTGGATGTGTCCAATAATCTAGATATTTGACCTTGCATGTTGATGAATGCAGGTCACAAGTGAAACCATTGAAGAGAGGTACACAGAGCAGAGCTGCACATCTACTTTGCATTGGCTGCATGATTTGGCGCTGAAGCCAAAAGTGGGACTGAAAAAAATGTGTGATCCCTTACTTCTGACGGAAGGATTTTATGCAAACCATAGATCAACCACAGAGAGATGCTACACCAGGGCCCCGTTTCACAAAATTTGTCATTTGTGACAAATGACAGTTTTTGTTATAAGCTACTGAAATCCTTGCTTCTGATTGGCTATCAGCAGATTTGTCACTGATATTTGTCATTTGTCATTGAAAAAGAGCTTTGTGAAACGGGTCCCAGTTGGGACCTTGGTTATTAATTAATTCATTCATTACAGAGATATTAATTTTGAGGTGGACTTTACTTTATAACTTTTGAGATGCCTTGCCTAAGGACTCACCTTGCCATTGGTAGAATGGTTCTCTCTTCTGTAAAGTCCAGGTCATATTCACTGATATACTCTTTCAAGATTGTCAGAATTCTTGTCATTCTAGTTGCTTCATGCTGCACCTGATGTAAAGATTATTGTAAAGGAAGGATCAGTATACTGCTCCTTATTTCAGTAGAAACAATCATGTTGGAGAGAATGTAAATGTTCAATATAGTAGAACGGGAAGAATTACAGTATATTGCTACATATTTCAGACAAAAAGGACAAGCGTTTGTAGCGTCTCATACATTCGCACTTTTCTTGTACACATTCATGTTCCCAGTATATTTCCATTACGCGGCTCATTAATATTAATTTATTCGGACCACATGTGTTTATTCTTCCAATTGCGCATTGTGTTTCCACCCAGCGTATTTTCAACACCACAAGGTTTCTTCACTTCTGCTACAACGATAGTTGAGTCAATAACTCCTGCATCCATCTTCAGTTGAGTCATCACGTCTCCGTGATCTTCTCTCAGCACTCAAGAATCTTCTGTGCTTCATGCACCTCTTGCATAGCACTTCAACCTTTTCTCTGCCGTCTCCAGCAGGATGGCAGTCTTCCAGTAAAACGTTATAATAAGGATTGACATGGCGCTTAATTCTCCACGAGAGCTGCCAAGCACTTCGCACCAAGATTCCAAAGAGTAAACCGGATTGTCAAGATTATCGTTGCATATTGCAGAAGTGACGATGGGCTTGTGTAGCCCATCAGTGCATACAAGCAACCCGCGGTGGTAACAGATGCAAACGCAAAACCAAACACAATAGCCGGGTATGCTGGCAACATCAAGCAAACCAGCCACAGGAAGAAATGGAAGATCTCCTTAATCGCCTCCATCGCTGCCAGGCCCGGACCCGCAATGGTTTGGTCCCACAAAGTGCAAAAAGAAGACATGAATATCGTGATTACTGTCGGCGACATTTCTATATGGTTGTGTGACCGGGTGCTGTCTCTTTAACTGAAGAGGTCACCATCCCGCTTACATTTATCTTCTTTTGTCTTTTTTTTTTTTTTTATCATAACCCTTCTTTTCTCTCTGATGGAATTTTTAAGAAAAAAAAAGAAAGAATTTTAAATTTGTATGCAAACTGGTCAAGGAAATAGTGTAAACTTTATTTGCGATTTGTTTAAAATGTGAAAATATAATTTTGTTTATGTGAATATTTTTCATCTGTAAATGTGTAACTTTATTTATTTGTAGCCTTGTATGGAAATGTAAAAGTTCACTTGCAAATTTATTTAGACCTATGTGAAGATTATTTTTTCAATTTTGTATACAATGTTATAAATTATGTACAATTTTCTTTATGAGAGAAGAGAATAAAATCTATGAAAACAAACGAAAAAGCAACACAGTCACCAATCACTATTATCCCGCTTACATGAAAGAGAGCTTCAGCAACACAGTCATCCATCACTATTATCGAAAGGTTGCGCGAAGGTTGTCATAAGCTTTATTTATTCACTACATTTATTCATGTCCATGCATCTCTTATTTTAATGGCCAATAAGATCTATGTCGCTTGATTCTTCACCTCCAACCACTACAAACAAGTAAAAATAACCCAATGTATACCTCCTAGTATTGCTCATGCTCGCTTTTATGCCCATTTTGAATGTTGTGAGTTCATGGCAAGTAGTTCACTATGACAAATTGACAATTGAATAGGTTATTTACATTACCGCAAAGAGTTATTTGTACTTTGAATTTAATGTAAAAGTGTCATTGTACATTTCAGCGAAGCATATTTTTTTCCTTTGAATAGAATGTAGGTGTCATTTTATATTTCAGTGAAGGCTTTTATTATTTGGTTCTTTGAATAGAATGAAAAGGTGTAACAACAAGTAACATTTTTTCCTCCATACTGATATATTATGTTATTCAAAATTGCTTTTTGATGATTAACTAACTCTGTTCACTTTGATGTGTATTCCATATGTCTTGTAATTTGTAGGTTTATTTGCACTTTTTTGTTTTGTTTAATATGTAATTGTTTATCTGTCTATTTTGTTTGTTATAGCACTTAGAGACTTCGGTATAAGTAATGTTTTTATTATTATTATTATTATATAGTTTAATGATTAATTTGTTAGGTAAATGCCTTCAAAGACCCAACATATATTTGCACGATATATATAGGCAGGGGCAAATCCAGCCGGTGGCAAGAGGGGGGGGGGGGGGGGGGGGGGGGGGGGCAATTCGTGTAGAAATTTTTAGCGGCAACTCAGCCAGCCCAGCCAGTGAATCGCAGGGGGGGGTAAGAGCCCAGCAGGTTTTCAGTCAAGACAACAAAGTCGCGTTTTCCGTCATCAAGCCTCCGCATCATCATCGCGCGAGGCACCTTCCTTCGTTCATCACCCGTCATCATCTTCATTGGACTTTCAACGTCATTTTTACTTTGTTGTAAGCTTATAATTTATTCACTGCATTTATTCATGTCCATTCTCATTCAGTAAATGATCATTTTATCACCGTGCAATATTCTGAGTCATTTAATATTTGCCTAACTACGCTTGCAAGTGTAGGACGACACTTTATAACTCAATAAAATAACGAAAAGGGAATATAGTTTATCATGTATTTTATTGTCTGAGCAACCTCGCTTCCCCGTAGCTCAAATAAAAATAGAGTTATGTTGTGTGATCAGTGAACACGCTTTCCAATCTTCATTCACAATCCACACCACACACTAATAATTCTACACATTAAATGAATATTTCATATAATAATGTAAACCAAAAACTTCTGTAACATAAAACTTTCACGAATTGTTAAGGATAGCCATTTCAACTGGAGAAAAAAAAATGCTAATTTTAAAAATTCAACGTTGTGTTGATTGTTATTCAATAATTTTGTGGCATGAATCTTTTGTGTATCACTCACAAAAAAAATTAACCGCTCACAATATTCACAAATGGGGCCTGTCACCACGAAATGAGTCCAGTTGTTCAAAAATTTTATTCCTGTTTTTGAGTATTATATGAATCTACATTAAGTAAGCTTTGAATTAAGGGGTCACACATTAAAATTGATAAATTATATCCAGAAATATGAACAAAAACCTAATTGGACTTTATAAACAATGGGATTACCCAGTTTTAAAAATGCATCATTTTCGTGATAATTTCAGATTACATAGCCTATATTATTTGCCAAAAAATGTTAGAAGGAGATATTTTCGTGACCTAAGCTCTGGGGACATAAACTACAAGACATTAATAAGTCGATTTTTGGAAAAATCTTAAATGTGGTAGGTGGGTCAATTTTCAGTACATACACACTATACATCGCTATTACTACGATTGAGCCTAATGCGACACTGGACTCATTTCGTGGTGACTGGCCCCAAATGTACCATGGACGCGAATGTGTCCGGTTTTTTCAGTATTCATGTTCATATCTATAAACCCGAGATGATAATTGCCTTTATATAGAAGTGTGGGGCTAAAACAGATTTCATTGTAGTATGGTCACCGTTCATCAACAAAACTGTCAATATTGTAACCAAATACAGATGAAAATTATTTCATATTGAAATTAATGTTACTACAGCTTATTGACTGACCTTATCTGCACATTCCTTGTCTGTCTCCAGTATCCTGAGTGTGTCGTACATAGCTTTCAGTCTGTCCATACAAGACTGGATAAAATCTTCATGTATATCACTCTGAAAGATAACAAAGATGAAGATTTGAGTACATTGTCCAGAGTCAGGGGTGATATAATATATGATTAAATAATGCACAGCGAATATAGATATATTGAACAACAAAGTATCAACATTCTCCAAGTTAATCCAAATGCTATGAATTACACATAAAACCCAAGCAGGAAAAGCAAAAAAAATCCAATTAAATTTTCTTTTGCAGTACACAGTGCAGTTCATTAATAACTAGATGGAATTCGACTGCGCGCAGTCGAAAATGATGCCTCCGTCATAGAGCAATTTTACAAACCAAAACAGAAGAAATTTTTCGAATTCAAGTTCAATTGTAATTCATTAACAGGTTCTCAGAATATCGTGATTACAAGCAATTTCTCATATACATATATGACCCTTTGATCTTTGACCTCATGACCCTAAAATCTACTCAGTTCATTGGCTCTGCAAGATGTCCTGAGTTAAATAGTAATCCATCTGTCAGTTCTAATGAGAATGCGTTCACAAGCTAATTTTGCATACATAATGTGCGCTGTGGCCTTTGACCTTTAAGCTCGTGACCCCAAAATCTAATCAGTTCATTGGCTCTGCAATTAACATACATGACCAAAGTTTGGCAGGAATCCATCAATCGGTTCTTCAGATAACGCGATCACGAGCTGTTTTTGCATACATAATGAGCCCTGTGACCTTCGACCTTTGACCTGGTGATTCCAAAATCTAATCAGTTCATCGGCTCTGCCAGATACATACATGACCAAAGTTTGGCAGGAATCCATCAATCGGTTCTTCAGATAACGCGATCACGAGCTGTTTTTGCATACATAATGAGCCCTGTGACCTTTGACCTTTAAGCTCGTAACCCCAAAATCTAATCAGTTCATTGGCTCTGCAAGTAACATACATGACCAAAGTTTGGCAGGAATCCATCAATCGGTTCTACAGATAACGCGATCACGAGCTGTTTTTGCATACATAATGAGCCCTGTGACCTTTGACCTGGTGATTCCAAAATCTAATCAGTTCATCGGCTCTGCCAGATACATACATGACCAAAGTTTGGCAGGAATCCATCAATCGGTTCTTCAGATAACGCGATCACAAGCTGTTTTTGCATACATAATGAGCCCTGTGACCTTTGACCTCGTGACCCCAAAATCTACTCAGTTCATCGGCTCTGCAAGATACATACATGACCAAAGTTTGGCAGGAATCCATCAATCGGTTCTTCAGATAACGCGATCACGAGAACGGGACGTACGTACAGACTTACGTATGTACGTACGTACGTACGTACGTACGGACGGACAACCCGAAAACATAATGCCTCCGGCTACTTCGTAACGGAGGCTTAAAAACAGTTTAATTGAAAATTAGCATTGAAGTCTCTAAATTAAAAATACAGAATGGAATCTATAATCACTAGTTTGAAGTACAAATTGACAATTTTTATTAATTTGTGGCATATTTGTAAATTTCATTAACAGATTTCAATTCAATTTACATTTTGGTTGGTTTTAAAGAATGTAAGCTAGAAATAATTGGTGCCAATATGCAAAGGCAAAGTTGAGTCATTTAGACCTTTAGAAAAATTATGCACCCCTAGCTAGACAAAGTAAAAGTATTTAAGAAACATCTCAAAACACACCTATTTACATTGTAATTAACTGCATTACATTTTTATCATTTTTTTTGTTGAGTTTTAATTCATTGATGTATTTGTTTTGTAAAGCGCTTTGATCAGTTGTAAATTGGATATAGCGCTATAAAAGAAACAATTTATTATTATTATTATTAAAAAAAGATTTAGATCTTGGGCAATACCTGACTAGCCTGCAGTTTTGGTCCAAGATTGGTGTAGGTCTCCTTGAGTAGTTCTATGGCTTTGAGCGCTATCTCATCCCCTGAACAGAGGACCACCCTCCATAAGTAGTCCAGACCTATGAGCTCCAGATCATCCATGAGGAAAGCTCGTCTCTTAGGGACCAGCTTGCCCTCCTTGGAGTTCACCGCTTTGAAGAAGCGGTCAAAGCATCTAAAAGAGCGGAAAATGAACAAAAACAAGTTTATAAGGGGACATCTTAAAGGATGTATTGGAAGGAAGAGTGGAAGGAAGTAGACCGAGAGGGAGACCCAGAATCAACTGGGAAGAGAATGTCAAGAACTGGAGTGGACTAAAACTGCAAGAGTGCACCAGAATGGCAGAAGATAGAGTGAAATGGAGAGATGTTGCAATCAACCTCCGAACCAGGAGAAGATACTTAGATAGATAGAAGGGGACAAATCACCTTAACCTGGCAAGACATAGGTGAACAGTAAAGAATTATTAATATCCCCCCCCCCCCACTCCTTAATGGTGGAAATAATACAGAAACGTTTAAAGGATTTGGTGATAATGTGAAATCCATGAAACCAGTATATTTTCAATAAAAATTTCTTTATATCTAAGAGGGATTAGCATATAAATATAGAGATATCTCCATTCTACTTCTTTCTCTTTTTTTAAAACTCAGAAATCAAACAAATATCCTATTAAAGGTCATCTGTACTAGTGTACAGGAGGGATTAGACCACGCTGCCAGGTCACTGGACAGGTGGCTATCTCATCAACTCAGCTCTCAAATAACATAAGAAAAAGAGGATCATGGGGGACCAATGATCACCAATTAGGTATCGTTTGTTATATAGAGGGCGCAAGTAGCTACAAGTAGTGCAGTGTGGCTTTAAGAGTAATGTTAGAGGTAGCTTAAGTGAAGAGTTTTTGATAAGACTTACTTGATGCCGTTCTCTGTTAGCAGTGCAGGGTCAAGTTGAAGGATGTTGTCTTCAAAGAAATCACGGTTTATCTCAGGATCAAGGTCAGGCTCTTCACCCATCAACTGAATAATAAACACAAAAACAAACAACAAAGTACACATAAAAACAAACAAAAGTCATAAGAAAAGGTTCACGTAACAGGGCATAAGCTTAAAAGCAGACCTGCCAACCTCTGAGTTCAAAAACTGTATTCTTTAATCCCAAAAGTTGTATTTTACTGACAAAAGTTACGCGGATAACAGTTCATACATACAAGAAGAATTTTTTTTTTATGGATCATTGGTTGAACATGCATGATTTCGTTACGGCTGTTGTGTTCGATGAACCAATAAACATCCCCGAATTGCCGATGTGAGATGCTTGTAGGATACTTTACAGGACAGAATGGGCATTTTGCCATTGAAAATGACACACACACACACAAAATACCCCCCCCCCCCCCCCCCCGAAAAAAAAAAAAAAAAAAAAAAAATGTAATATCGTATTAGCTTCTAAAAATCGTACAAAATACTACTAAATCGTACTGGTTGGCAGGTCTGTAAAAGTTGTGCGTTTTGCCTTTAAATCCAGGTTATCAGACACACTGAAGGACCGGGGCGATACTATCTGTAAAGCGAGGTCATTTCAAATTAAGCGCTATATAAATCAAGATTATTATTATCAATATTGAAACTTAACCAAAAGTGTTCTTATGGTAAGCAGTATAATGGTGGGATGATAATAATAATAATAACGTTTTATTTACCCAGGGTAGCCACTTCAGTTATGAAACTGCTGTTCCAGCGGGCCCTGCATAACATAATATGCTATTACTACCCTTCTCCAATCTAATATGCTGAGCGCCTAGCTAGAAGGCAGAAGGTCCCATTTTTATAAGTCTTTGGTATGACTCGGCCGGGGTTCGAACCCACAACCTCCCGTTCATGAGGCGGGCGCTCTAACCACTGAGCCACCATGCCCGGTCGGATGATGGAGACACCCAAGTCACATGGAACCTTTAAATCATCGTCTATTTAGAGCCAGAAGGTTGTTACTTCATATCATTTTACACGAAGAGTTAACAGCCTTCTTACTCCAAACAGACAATATATTTTAACTACTCACCTTTGAAAACCACTTGAAGCATGCTTCTCTGTCACTCACATACACAGAGTTCTCTGCTAAACAATGCCAGATCTGAAATGAAAATGATCAAAAACATAGAATCATTCAATCAATGGTTGCTCCAACATAAGTTGTTGTTGATGTTGTTGTTGTTAGGGGTCATCCAGTCGTTCCTGACTCCTGGTGACCCCATGGACAAACCATCTCCAGGCTGGGAGGCAACTGCATAGAGAGTTGCATGAGTCCAGTCGTGAAATGACAAATGCATGTTTTAATGTCAAAGTACAAATCTGGATCTATCCGATTTTGCGGATGGTAGCCATGGAAGATCTGCCTATGTTCTTAACTTGGGTTTTAATCGTTTTCAATGATGCTGAAAGCTGCAAGGAGATTCCTTTGACATTGTATTTTGTAAATAATTGGATGAAGTTTGCTTGCTAGCCATCTAAAAACTAAAGTCAACTGGATACCTAAGTAGGCTAAATATTTCATCTAAACCGAAACTGAGAAAAATACATGTACTTTTAGATGAGTATTGGTTTCTTTTTTTACTTACTTCTTTGGCTTGGGGTGCACATAACCACAGTTGTCCATCTTTTAACAGGAATCTGTAAAAAATATTGAAGTAGACAGTAAACAGAACTTGAAATCAAAGCTAAAATCAAATCAAAGTTCCATTCTTTCATTCAAAAGCAATTTTAAACAATTTAGATTTAAACGACCCAATGTCAACAATACAACCATCGAAAAACATTATTATTAAACCAAAAGAGATTACTGATAATTGTATTCATTTGGTACAAAGGAAATATTGCATAAAGGAAAAATAAACATTTAAAAAAAAAAAATCAGTTCCAAGCATAATACATTATTCACTACATAAAAAGCTTGGTGTAATGATTTTTTTTCTAAGGCTATATAAACATAAATGAGGGTATTAAAAGGAAAAACTGCTAAATTAGGATCTTATATTTTATTACAAATATCTTTTTGAAAATTGAGCAGAGAAAACTAACCTCAAGAAGTTGAGCCTTTCCTGGACTTGTTGTACATGGCTATACCTGCTGTCTGGGGGTATGTTTTGGGGATCTGGGTTTTCTGCATCAAACAATAAGAAGGAAAAGCAAAGAAGAGTTCATTTATATCCAAACCAATCCACAGAGTAGTAGGTATAGCACCCTTTCCTTCCAGCTATAAGGCACTTCACAATTTGGCACACTCAACCCAGCTGATGTAAATGGGTACCTGGCAGGAATTAATTCCTTGAAATGCTAGAGCGCCGCAGTGGCCGCCTTGCTAAAGCCAGGGTAATAATCGGGGCAGCGCCAGGAGCGTCACAACGTGACGGACATGTGCGCTATATAAGAAGCCACCATTATTATTATTACAGCTTCTGTATCCAATTCATATGAGAGAGTAAAATCAAACACAATGATGAGCATTGGGAGCTGATTAACAAATTGAACTTGAACTTTACTTATTCTTGTACATCAATTTATTTTCATTTTTATTTTATTTTACTATGGTAGGAAGAAAGCAAATGTATGTTTTTAGAATGAGCTCCACACAAAATACAGTATTTTGGTCCCATTAAAAAAACTACATGATTGAGAACAACTTCCTTACTCAAGAACACAAGTGCTCTGATCTCTGAGTTTCTCTCACAATGTACATGTAATTGCATGGCCAGGGCCCTGTTTCATAAAACTTGTTATCAATAACAAGTTACAATAACTCTTATAAGCTACTGAAATCATGGCATCTGATTGGCCAAGAGCAAATTTGTCATAGAATTTTAGCATTTGTTAGGCGCCACGGATTTATTCAACTGGCATTCGGAATGCATTCAGAATGTCCTTGTTAATCTTTCTGGAATGTATCCAGAATGCGCACATTCTAGCCACATTCTAAAAAAATCGATGCGACCTGCGCCTATTGTCTAGAGAACAAAGGGACATTCCAGAATGCGCACATTCTGTACGAATTCTGGAATGCATTCTGGAATGCCCCTTTGTTCTCTAGACAAAAGGCGCAAATCGCATCGACATTTGAGAATTGGGCGATGAAAAAGCATGCCCGAGACGCTGGCGATTAATCAGAGATGCGCGATTTCAAATGCCTGCCAAAGTGACTATACCTCATAAGGTTCGACAGCGCGGCTCACTTTTAGAAGGAGTAAGAACTATTTCTATTTATCTTTTTAAACAGGGTATAACATTCGTTCTCTCTGATTTTCTGAAGTTGATAACAGCGAAAACACGTTGTCTCCTAATTGAAGGGGAAAATATCTTGGAATTACGTTTCCATTTTCCAATAAAAAAAAAGTTACGATCGCTTTATTTCTTAACCGTTAAAATGAATTTTGACGAGCTGGTTTTAATACAAGTATTTTCCTGCTCGAAAAAAGATTCCATTATATAAAATAAATTCAATTCACAACACTCGTATTCAACATCGACGGAAATAATAAAGACAAGCAGACACATTCTAACTAATTTATTATGACAATAATCAAATGCCATTATAAAAACAAGATTAAATTAGACCCTCTTTCAGACTGTAATACGTCATGTACTGTTATTTCTCTCTCTCACTTTTTCTTTCTCGAGCGTCGGTGATATTGTAGTTGATTTTCTTTCTTTCCTTCGGCTTATTAAAGATGGTGAAAAGAGTAGAAGAAAGATTGTGAAAGAATGAAGACAGATTTATTATGAAATTCCCGCCAGGCCGCCACAAAATAATATGTCCTGAGTCGGCGCTCTCAGAACAAAGGCGCGTAACAGTGTCAAATAGACGCGGTGTTTTGAAATGTTGGTGTTGATTGACATGATGCCTCATTAAAGATGGTAAAAAGAGTAGAAGAAAGATTGAGAAAGAATGAAGAAAATATTTTGCATGAAAATGCGGGTGAATCTGAATGATCAAAATGAGAGGAAGAAAGAGGATGCAAGAGATGGTGGGTGTTGAAAGAGCGAAGGACTAATGAAATGATACATTAAGATAAAAAGCGAGAGTGGATATTTGTGGTTACCATCATATTTCACGGTTCTAACCTAGTGTTATCCATTACGACTGTTAATTAAAGTTCCCTATAGGAAACCAAAAAATATCGATGGACGATGCTCCCCCCCCCCCCCCTTACCCCTTCCCCCGAAAGATTGATGGGAATATGAAACCTCTATGACTTGGCATTCATGAATTTAACCTAATTAAAATAAATGGGCAATATACCCTCTGCTGAAAATTTGCTTTAAAGGAAAGCAAAACAAAATCAGGGGAAAACATTCCTGAAGTTTGAAAAACGATCCTACAAACAAGAACAGATAACAAAACAAAGGCCTTTGCGGGGTGTGAAAACAGCCATTCAATCACCCACCCTCTACTCAAAGCCGGGTAGATCGAGATCATTGTTTCGCTATTCATCGGAGCCAACGCGTAGGCTGAACAGGTCTATTGTTTCCCGATTCGGGTATAATAATTAGTGCACCTTACAATTTGAATAGACTGGGTTTAATTCGTTATCACTTTGCTGTTGTAGAAAGAAAGACACGTAACCGATATTATTGAAAGTTTACAACAACAAAACATATTATGTCTCACTCAAGTCTACAATACACGTATCTCTCTCTCTATCTTCTCTACTCTACCTCGATCAAAATTAGCTCGCAGACAAAAGCCCTTGTCAGTCGTAATATAACACAGAGTCTGATTTTTAAGAGACCAGGGGAAACTCGCATCTCCTTGCATAAAAAAAAACAAATTGGCCGTCATAATCGAATGTTTATGTTTCAAGATATAGGGTATGTGCCCGCAGACTTATCAAATGTCCCTGCTCGAAAACCCCGTATTTCTTTACAGGGGCACATTACGGTGCGTTTAGGGGGAACATTGTGACAATTCAAGAAATTCATTTTCTAAATGCTCTATGTATCCTATTTGTGTATATTTGCATGCCATTAAAATATATTGTCATTGGCGTTTCAATCTTTTTTGTTTTAGTAATGTCACAATTAGAACGAGAGTTAACTTATAACAAGGATAACGATATAGGGGCAGTGATGAGAGAGAGAGAGAGAGAGAAGCGAAAGCAAATAAATATCGAGATTCTGATATGTTTATTGATCTTTTTGTGGGTACGATGAAAAGGCACGAATGAAGTTGGATTGATGACTGTATCTTGGAAATGTAATCAACACCCAAGTTCCAACAGACCGCGATATTTACGATTGTTACGCCTCTGTTCTGAAAGCGCCGACATGTGGCGGGAATGTCATAATAAATCTGTCATTATTTAAATGTCGTTGTTGCGACTGGTCAATGGTTCGAGGAGCAATTATTTCCGATGACAAAAACATTTGTGTAGTACAAAATAATCCAACATTTTAGAAGGCATACAGCCAATTTACACCTGTAATCTCTCTCTCTCTCTGTCGATAATAAATCCAGATCTCGAATCAACACTGTCTCCTTCTTATCTAAAATGAGGGGTCATGTCGATCAAGTGGCGGGAATGTCATAATAAATCTGTCATTATTTGTATGTCGTTGTTGCGCACATGTCATGTTGTTGTCCACATGCCATGTGTCGTGAGATAACATTGTTCAATTAATAGCATACGGACCATTTAGATTGGAAATAAGAAATAAGAAATAGACTAAAAAAGACTAAAATTAATTTTGCGGGGTGTGAAAACAGCCATTTTTGGTAATTCTTCTCCCCTGTAATACCAGTGTCGGAACTCTGACAATACGCTTTTCATGTTATCAACTTGATCAATTTAGCGAATTATTCATGTATGGACCTCCTCTATTATGAAACGCTTATCTCAGCTGCCTGGACAGGATCCCACAATAAGAGGAACAAACAATGTAAAGAAGTAACTACCCTGGAAGATTACCGTTTTGAAAGAAGAGGATGTAGGCCTAAACGTAGGTCAAGCTACATGACAATACAAACAACCACTCTAACTTATACCTGTACGAGGGCATGTAACCATTTTAGAGCAGGTTTAGAGTTATAATTAGTATAGCCACGAATATGAGATTTTTCCTGGGCAAAGATGCTACCATTGTTAAAGGGAAAAAAAGCAAGGCAACATAACCAAAAAAAATTCTGGCAATAAATAAAAGCGAGTGCAAGATGAAGAAATTAATTTCTATCATCATTACTATTCTATTACAATATTGTAAGCATCATCATCGCCACCATCATCATCATTTCATGTATACATGTACATGCCATCTACAGAACTGATCATGAAACAGGATTAACAAAGTTTTATTGACACGATAGGTTAATGAACGAGAACACATGGAGACGAAGACAAATAAATTGAATTCTCACGAGGGATAACCCAAACAAGTCTAGCTGTTTAATGGTTATCCTGATAAATGGGATTTGTGTGTCATTTTATTCTATAAAATATATTTAGGCAATAGTGGTAATACGGTAAGGCACACGACGGTCTTTTTTAGATGGCAAAATGAATATTTCAAATTATGAGAAACAAAGTCAAAAGTATTCAAAGTAAATATTATTTTTGTTTTTGAGAATAAAACAATGTTTATCTCAAAATTCATTTCCCAAATAGTCCTATATTTGATTTGCACATTTAAAAGAAAGGGCATGTAGAACATGGCATAATGTTGGTCAGAATATCGTTACAAAATGTGTCAAAAACCCATGTAAAACGAAGCTTAGGCCTATTATTTATGGCTCGGTTGATAATCGGCCGAGCTTCAGCAGACGACAATCATTGACGATGGGGGAATGAATGGAGGTATCGACCGATCTTACGCAATTTGTATTGTGAGTGTATTGAGAAGGAAAGACGTGAAGCTTCAGCAAAATAAGACGGCAATTTCCCTAAAAAATAACAGACCTTATTTTTCGTATTGATGAACAAAAGTTATATTTTTAGAAATAAAAAAGTCTGAACTTTCATTTTTATATTTACAAACAAATCACCAAATTGACTGAATGATGCGTAATGAAAGTAGAAAGCACCGCCAAATTTTCCATTACTGGCGATTTTACCGAAATCGCTCCGTCTTTTACCATATTAATTTTTTTTATAGAATTTGTTTGAATGACTGACATCCCAATTAATTTTTTTTAAATGGGGAAGAAGAAAAAAATCCGCCCATCCGACCCCATACTCCAGAAAAGCAATCGAGGACAACCAAATGATTATTTTTTGGCCTTACGACTGTCAATTAAAGTTCACTAGGAAACCAAAAAATATCGATGGACGATGCTCTTAATTACCCCCCCCCCCCCCTTCCCCGACCCCGAAAGATTGATGGGAATATGAAAATTGTAGTTTTACGGTTCTAACCTAGTGTTATCCATTACGACTGTTCCCTAGGAAACTAAAAAATATCGATGGACGATGCCCCCCCCCCTTCCCCCGAAAGATTGATGGAAATATATGAAACATCTGAGACTTGGCATATATAAATTGTACTTAATTAAAATAAATGTGCAATCCAACCCTGTGGTGGAAATTTGCTTTAAAGGAAAGCAAAACAAATCGGGAGAAAATATTCATGAAAGTTTCAAAAATGATCCGATAAACAAGAACAGATAACAAAACAAAGGCCTTTGCGGGGTGTGAAAACAGCCATTCAATAACCCACCCCTGATGCAAAGCCGGTTTTGTTTGGCTATTCACCGGAGCCAACGCGTAGGCTGAACAGGTCTGTTGTTTCCCGATTTGGGCATAAATAGTGCACCTTATAATTGAATAGACTGGGTTTAATCCGTTATCACTTTGCAGTTGTAGAAAGACACGCAACCGATATTATTGAAAGTTTACAACAACAAAACAAATTATGTCTCACTCAAGTCTACAATACACGTATCTCTCTCTCTATCTTGTAGCTCGCAGACAAAAGCCCTTGTCAGTCGTAATACATAACATAGAGTCTGATTTAAGAGACTGCAATACGTCATGTACTGTAGCTCTCGAAACAACCATCTATAGACCAGGGGAAACTCACATCTCCCTGCATAGAAAAAACAAATTGGCCCTCGATAATCGAATATGTTTATGTTTCAAGATATAGGGTATGTGCCCGCAGACTTATCAAATGTCCCTGCTCGAGAACCCCGTATTTCTTTATAGGGGCACATTACGGTGGGGGATCAGTCTAAGGCCGATATTTTGTTTTGCTATCTGTGCCATATATAGATACATGTATTCATATTACCGGACGTCTCGTAGTTTCACGGTTCAGACCTAGTGTTATCCATTACGACTGTCAATTTAAGTTCACTAGATAGGAACCAACAAAATATCAATGGATGATGATCTTACCCCCCCCCCCCCCCCCACCTCTTTCCCCCGACCACGAAAGATTGGTGGGGATATGAAAGTTGGCTTGATGACTGTATCTTGGAAATGTTGTAATCAACACCCAAGTTCGAACAGACCGCGATATTTACGATTGTTACGTCGCCTCTGTTCTGAGGTCGCCGACATGTGGCGGGAATGTCATAATAAATCTGTCATTATTTGAATGTCGTTGTTGCGACTGGTCAATGCCATGGTGAGGAGCAATTATTTCCGATGACAAAAACATTTGTGTATTACAAAATAATCCAACATTTTAGGATTGTTATAGGCATACAGCCAATTTACACCTGTAATCTCTCTCTCTCTCTCGATAATAAATCCATCTCTATCTCGAATCAACACTGTCTCCTTCTTATCTAAAACGAGGCGTCATGTCAATCAACACCAAAGTTTAAAACACGCGTATATTTGACATTGTTACGCGCCTCTGTTCTGAGAGCGCCGACATATTTGTGGCGGGAATCTCATAATAAATCTGTCATTATTTGTATGTCGTTGTTGCGCACATGTCATGTTGTTGTCCACATGCCATGTGGCGTGAAATAACAAAAAAGACTAAAATTAGATTTCACCATCTCTTGCAATCCTCTTTCTTTCCCTCGTTTTAATTTTCACCCCCGGCCCCCCCACTCACTACTGATCTATATATGACCTTCTCTTTATTTGTTTTGGAATAAATAATCACACCCTCTACAATTTTTATGAAATTCCGTAAAGGAATATGATATTAGTCATTTTTTATTTATAATTAAAAAAAAAAAAAAAAAAAAAAAAATCATTGTTTCTAAGAGATGGAATTGAAAAAATTGAGAGGGTTGATGCAGTAGGTGATGTAAAAAAAGAGATTTAAAAAAGGGGGGGGGGGGGTAAGGTAGGATAGTGTGCGCTAAAGTAGAAAGTTGGATTGATGACTGCATGTATCTTGGAAATGTTGTAATCAATACACAAGTTTCAACAGACCACGATATTTACGACTGTTTCGCCTCTGTTCTGAAAGCGCCGACATGTGGAGGGAATGTCATAATAAATCTGTCAACAAGTTTTAAAATAAGATGGTAATCACCACAAATATCCACTCTCGCTTTTTATCTAAATGTATAATTTCATTAGTCCTCAGATCTTTCAACACCCACCATCTCTTGCATCCTCTTTCTTCCTCTCATTTTGATCATTCAGATTCATCCGCATTTTCATGCAAAATATTTTCTTCATTCTTTCTCAATCTTTCTTCTACTCTTTTTACCATCTTTAATGAGGCATCATGTCAATCAACACCAGCGTTTCAAAACACCGCGTATATTTGACACTGTAACGCGCCTTTGTTCTGAGAGCGCCGACTCAGAACATATTTGTGGCGGCCTGGCGGGAAGCTAATTTTTTTTCCGTACTCGAGAGAGCAAAAATCCCATAGGGTTAGGGTTAGGGTTAGGGTTAGGGTTAGGGTTAGGGTTAGGGTTAGGGTTAGTACCGGTATTTGCCCTCTCGAGTACGGAAAAAAAATTCGCTGGCGGGAATGTCATAATAAATCTGTCTTCATTCTTTCTCAATCTTTCTTCTACTCTTTTCACCATCTTTAATAAGCTGAAGAAAAGAAAGAAAATCAATTACAATATCACCGACGCTTGAGAAATAAATAGTGAAAGAAAGAGAGCTACAAGCGAAAACAATTAAATATCGCTGATGTTACCGGTTAGCCGTCGGAAAGAAATAAAAGTAAGTCCATTATCACCTGCGCTCGAGAAATGCAAAGAGCGACCGATCGCGGGAGAGACAGAAGCGAAACCAATTAAATATCTGTTGATTTCTATCAATTCTTATAGTGCATTCTATATCGAAACTATTCCGGCACGCAATATCAAGGTAGTCGCTGCCGATCGATATCGCCTTTGTTCGGATGGCCTATTCATGGAGCATTCCAGAATGCACCCAGAATTCGCCAATTAAGTCGTTAAAGTACCGCATTCTAGGTACATTCTAGGTAGATTCTGGAATGTGGATTAACGAACAATAGATTCTGAATAGGACATTCTACATGCATTCTACATGCATTCCGAATGCCAGTTGAATAAATCCGTGGCGCCTTATTGCTAACAAGTTTTGTGAAACAGGGCTCAGAATTCAACTTATCCGTAATCCTTATCCAAGACCATTACTCTATCAACTGAAACTACATAATTATCAACTAACAGGGTAGAGGATACTATAAAGTATAATCCTACCCTTGGCAGACTGCCTTGCATGGTTCATGTAACTGGAGAGATTCTCGGCCACCAAAGTCACCAGAGAATGTTTGGTTTGCAGCGAGTTGATGACATCATGCCGATATTGCACATGGGAGGAGCGCTGGGCAGTAGGGTAGTTTTGCGGTGCCTGGAGATATTCAAAAGAAATGAATATATAATTTAAACGTTCAAGGGAGAGACACAATTTAATTATTCAAGATAAATATAGTAGTATTCAAATGTACATTCAACAATTTACAAATTCAAGAGAGAAATTTTACAATTAAAATATGAGAGAGAGAGAGTGGGAAGGAAAGAGAGAGCGAGTATAATTTAAATAGAAGAGAGGGTATATCTCAATTTGAGAGAAAGAAAGAAACACAAATGCATCACAGCCAATGTACACTGTTTGCAAGTACAACAAACAAATTGTTAGAAATCTCCAATTGAAGTAGATAAAAAGCAAGGTAAACACAATTTCAACATCCTGATATGCAAATATTTGGATTAATCCCAATTGCTGACAAATTATTTTAAAGTTAAAGGATGCAAATGTTAATCGTAGACTCACCTCAGCAAACAGACTGCATATTTCTTTGATCTGCTTGAGAGCTGGAATGACCCAGTTATCTTTCCTCAGCTCCTCCACAAACTTGTCTATCCAGTGCAGCTTCTGGGAGTCTCGGTCCTGTAAACATATATATGATTAATTTCATAAATGATGATTGCTTGGTGAGCTTCAAAGAAAAAACTAAGAACACCACTGTTATCTTGAAGTATCTCTTATGTGGTGATTCAACTTTTTCTCATGTGGTAATTGCTCTAGTCTTTCTCTCGACGATAAAGGTTAGGGTTGCGATTGGGTTTTCAGCAAAGGTTCAGGGTAGGAGTAGGTATTGTGATGGCTCCAGGGTTTAGGTTAGAAATATGATTAACTGCGGACCAACTGCCGCTGGATCATAAAGTAACATTCAGAGAAGAGGTGGTAAACTGCAACATATTTGTTATGATTTAAATGTAATATGCTTCACATTTTGTATCTTATTACACAGAGCTCAGTGAATACACATAGGATCGCTGTTGTAGTTGCCATTCATTTACATATTCAACAACTGCTGCGGCTTTATTGCTGCAGTTTACCCTGGCACATCTGAACAAGCCTAAAGTCATTAGGCTTGTTATTTAAGTCCTTAAGTCCCTTATTTAGAAACACTCAAACAGACATTTACAAAATTTAGAAGATTTCCAATATTTCTTTGATGACAACTAGCTTTAATAATAATAATAGTTTGTTCTTTTATAGCACATTTCAGGACCGAAGGCCCTCTCAAAGCACTTTACAATGTAAAATGTACATTTACATAAATACTCGAAGCATTCATCAAAAAGGTGAGCTTTGAGCCTACTTTGGCCTTACATGTACCTGTGAGCAACTATAGTCCAGGATCTTGGTATGGGCATGCAGGGCCTGGTCCATGATGTCTGTAGGGACATCCTGCTGGTGGGCCAGGGTCCAGAGTAGGGACAGGACCTTGTGGGCCATGAGACCGTCCTTGTCGTCCTCGGCTAGCCTACGGATCAGTTCTAGGAGCTTCTCTCGCTGCTTGGTGCTGGCAGTGGCCCAACTCTCCTGCAAAGACACACAAGGACCATTATGTATTTGTTGATTTCTAAGACCTTTGAATGACAGAACACGGGGCCACAGCTTCAAACTATCGAAAGTTAGAGCCTTCACTTCCGTCTGATTGGGAACGTTCTCACAGCGAGTCGTCAATTTATGGAATGCCCTTCCAGCTTTATATGTAATTGATAGCCCATCTGTAAACTCATTCAAATCCAACCTGGAAAAAGCATGGAGAGCTAAATATGACATGTACAACCCTAAAGAAATGTTTCCTTGCTATTGCATTGTCCGAAGCTCCGACATAGGCGCAATTCCCAGTACATACAGACATTAATCCTGCTGCAGAGGGGCATATAAGTAATTATACTTGAAGCCCAACATCAAGGTAAATCATGATGATAATTATGCCAACCATAACAAGAACACCAACAACAACAATGACATGGTCCTGTAAAATCCATCAATTACAGAGGTGTTGAAAAAGAAGAAGAGAATTTACCTGGAAGCAATCAAAGAGATGATCCAGCTGTTCAGGGGAGAAGTCCCAGGCAAGCTTGGCTAGTAGATCATGGACATTCTTCACAATGGCTTCATGCTTTCCAACCTAGGTAAGTACACAAGTACAAGTATGCATATGTCAGTGATACTTAGCAAGGTGGCAAGCAACATGCTTCATAGCCATATTTGGCACTAATAACTGACATTTAGGTTCTGTATTATCATGGTTTCTTTTAAGCTAATACTGCAGAGTTTTTGAATGAATTACCTAGTCATCTTAAGCAGGTTGATACAGTAGAAAATTTCAAGAGTTTCTTAAAGACACATTTGTTTGTTTGTTAAATTAGTACAATGTTATGACAAAGCAGTTATTCTTTCTCTTCTCTTCCCTCATGTCTGCTATTATTCCTTCTTTTCTTTTTTCTGAGCGCATAGGGACTTCAATTTATTTTTGTAATATGCGCTACATAAGAATGGTTTATTATTATTATTAATACATCAAATTTGATTTGAAATGAATTGAACTGAAGTGAATCGGATTTAACCTTACTCGACTGAATTAAAATTAATTGAATTTAGCCTCTCATCAATGGTCTAAACTTGATCATCTAATATCCCTTTAACATTTAAATTTAGAATATTAGCGAAGAAACTACAACTGCTTAGTTATAATACATGTTTGCATGTGCATTGCCAGCTCTTTCTTCTTCTATTTGTGTGCCTTGTTGAATTCTCGCCCAGCCAAAATTCACGGAAATCGCAAAAATAAAACCCTCCTGAATGTAAGAGCTTATACAGCAACTGAAGTTGACTGGTTACTTACCTGAGCAGCCCAAATGTTGTCCAAGTCTTCCATCGTGAGAGCTTTCTCTTTGATCACAAATCTTAGGATCTTCTCCAGTTTTTCAACATACTAACAAGTAACAGAAATAAAACAATGAAAGCATATGAATATTGGTACGCAATTCTAAAAGTCTTCAACATTTAACAATTTCCTACTTGATCAAAATCTCAGAACCTTCTCCACATACTACAAGAAAATGAAAATAAATAATGAAAAGCAATGTATAAGATTACCTAAAACACCTCGAAAAGTCTTTTAACTAAGATTTAACTTTTTTTTTTCTCTTTGATCACAAATCTTTAGATTTCTTTAGCTCCTCCACATAATACAACCAAAAAAAAGCAATGAAAGCCAATTAATATGATTACATAAACAAACTTTTAGAACAGATCTTAGAATCTTGTAAAAGTTTCTCCAAACTATAAGGAAATAAACATAAACGATGAAAACCAATTCATAAAACAAAATGCTAAAAGTTTACATGTAAATTTTGGTGAGACAACAGAAATGTTTTCACTAAAATCAAGATAAACTAATTCCCCAAATACTACCCCACGCCTTCTTTGTATTTCTTACTAAAGTTAAATTGCACATGTATAATTGATGCCAGAAGTAAATGTTAGTTTTTATCTTTCAATCTCAAGATGTATATTTATTTACCTGAGGTTGATGGAGGCTGTCTCTGAGAACAATACTCAGCACCTTATTCTCCTGGATCCATTCCTACAACAAAAGACCAATCAGAAAGACATAACATCAGTCACATCAATGCATTGAGACAACATGCGAGCGAGTGTCCCATCAAAGGCAACACTCGGCATGGACAATGGCAAGAAAAAAAAGACTAAATCGTAGCATATTTTTCTCGCAAAAACGTACACAAACACCCAATTATTCTTATTTTATTACTGCATTTCGAACCTACCATTTTTAAGTTCAAAATAAAGATGTGCATCAAACGTTTTAAAAAATCTGTTTGCAGTCATAGGATCTCGTCCTCGGGTACTCGCTCTTTTGCGTGAATCCATGATAATATTCAGGAAGAAAACACCTCGTTCAAGCGTTGCACAGCAAATTCAAATCCACAGTCAAAATGGCAGAACTCGTATCCTAAGCTCAACGTATGCAATTTTGGGATGATTTGTGATAAGTGTTTAGGAATTATCAAAGTTAGCTTGATGCCTAATCCTCCCCCCAAATCTCTTAATGCTACAAGTAAAAAAACAAACACAAAAATAGGAGACTTACAGCCATTCTCTCTGCTGTGAGGTACTCCTCTTCATCCACGCCTGTCTGTTTGTGTGTGTAGTATGTCACATTAGCTATCACCTTGTTGACTTCGTTCAGTGCGTTCATCTTTCCATTGAAAGACGAGATTTGAAGTAACCTCAAGATCATCTTGAGTCTGAACATCTCTAAGTTCTTGATTTTTTCCTCCTGATTGGGAACCTTGGATACAAGATTCCGTAGAGCCTGAAGAAGATAAAAAGAAATCATATAAATATGATAAATAAATAATGAAATCGTAAAAAAAATTATTTTAAATAAACTGGTCACTGCCTCTGACAGTTTTGCAAATTGTTACGTTTCCATAAATCTGTGAATACAATAGGTTGTCACATATATGTTCTAAATAGGATGAATTTTTCTTGCATTTCTTGAGATTTTTTGTTTCAATTTTTGATTTCCTATTTTATACTTTCAATTTTGTATTTTCAGCTCAATTTTCGATGGTTTACACAACAACAAGCATACTGATACAAGCCTACGAAATAAAACATGATGACAACTTCATTAGCTGTAAAAGCAAGTATTGATGCCTTAATATATACTCTGAGCAGTCATGTGGTTTTTTAACCAGGGGGGTGTTTCATAAAGCTGTTCGTAAAGTTACCCATGAATTTACGAATGACTTAAATATGAAAAGCCAATGGGATGCTCAATCATTTTTAACTGCATCAACTTAAGTTGAACTGTTCAGATGTAGATAAACATTCTAATTATAACAAACATTTTTGATGCAAAGTATATTTTTTTGCCATAATTTAATTGAGGCTATTGGAAATATAGTCACACTCAAACATCATGAAAAACTTTGGGCATCCTATCTGGCACTTCATATTCAAGTCGTTCGTAAAGTCACGAGTAACTTTACGAACAGTTTATGAAACACCCCCCTGGGGGGTCATTAAGGATGTCTAAACAAATAAACATTTAGATCAGCGTTACCTTGATGATGGATGAGAGTGCATCGTTCCTTGCTTCATTCTTAGATTCCTTCTTTAGTTCATCATCTGAAAGACCGTCCAGATAGGCCACCACCCGATCCTAACAACATGATTGACGGAACAAAGAATTGCATGATCACGGTTGGATTACGTTTGCATACACGTCCTATGCTGGTGAGCATTCATGAGTATTTGGTGCTTGCACATCATAGTCACATCTATTCTGCTAGAAATTACTTTATCACCAGCCTACATATACTTTACTGATCTCTGAGAAGGGTCTAACTTTTGTTTTTAAGTGGCCCAAACATTGTGGAGCGTGTGTGCAGCGCTTTGTAACTGCAAGGAAAAGGCGCTATATCAAAGATCTTTTGGATTAGATTGGATAGTTTGGGTAGGCTCTAATAGTGGGAACATCAAAATATTATGCACACGTAACTCAGCATGGTACAAATGGTATGTTACATAATCTACACCATCCTTGTCAAGACAAACTTGTACAACTTTTAATCACTTCTCCAGCCCTGCCGACTATGGTAATGCACATCAAGCACAAAACCTACTGAGACCCAAGCTAGTTTGCGAAGATCAACAACACTTTACTTATTTAAAATAAACATTGGGTGGTATTCTCATAAGTTAAGCCAGGACTAAGTCCAGACTAAACAAGAATTTTAGTTCACACTTCTATGGAATGCTAGGTGTCATCTTCCTCCTTCAATATTCATGACAAGATAATCTACCAAAGACTTTGTTGAAATTCAGTTCACACTCATATTATCTTTTCTTCCCATTTCATTGCAAAATTAATTTTTTGGACACTTTTCGTTGAAGGATTAAAATAATCTGTACAGGGTAAATTGGTTGGCAACAGGCACTCCATAAAAGTGAGGACTAACTTAGTACGCGCTACCGGAATACCACCCATTATTGCTACCTTATTGTATAGTGCACATGCACAACTGAGGGAGTAGTGGCAACAAAGACATTAAAACTGAAAATCCAGTGTTTGAGCTCTATGATTAAATGTACTTGCTATGGGCCTGGTGGATTTTATGACTAACTTTCAGCTAATTGTTTAAAACAAATAGATACTGAAATGTCCATAATGCCATATTTTCATTTTTTGTTTATAAGATCTTAGAAATATTTACTTACATATATATACATTTCATGGGTACATCAATATTTTCTCCTAGATCCCGAGCTTGGGCACTAAAAAAAAAAAATCTGAAAATATTGAACGATTGGAATCTCAGCTACATCCTAAAATTGTGTTAGTGTTGCTGGAGTCGGTGGGGGGGGGGGGGGCGGATGATCTTCTCTGTATAGGGTCTTTATTGAATATATTTTATTTGTTATCATTTCACCTGATATTTTCAGGTGCCTTCTGTTGAACAAGCTTTGAGATTTTTGTGAAGGTATCCTTTCATCTATTATCTTTAATTAATGACTGTTTACATGTGTTTTTACATTGTCGGATGATAAATAAACACAAATTCCATACCTGCCAACATTTGAAAATAAGAATTAGGAAATTTTAGCACGGTATGCCTTCAAAAATAAGAAATAGCACTTGCAGCGGCAGCTTAACTGGCAATACGCAGCAAATCTGTACCAAAAAGCGAATACAAATTCGCTGCTCGATCATGCAGCTATTCAACGCACACAATACATGAACTCTCACATCGCGGCATAAGCTTAATTTGGCTTAAGCGCAAAAAAACAAAACAACAACAACAAAAATCGAAATTTTGAGAAAAAAAACAGAATATTCCGGATTTTCAGGTCCTAGAAATCCAGAAAAACATAATATTCCGGATTATTTGTAAGGGTTGGCAGGTATGAAATGCATTGAAATGTGGCTATCTTGAATGATTGTATCAACAACTTACCACAATAGGCATGAAGTGTGTTTGTACAGTATGCTGAGTGATGAGTTCATAGCACTGACCCCAAGGCCTGAAAAAAAAACAATAACGGAAATAGAATATCATAGACATCTAATTGATTCTTAAATCTATCACCAAACAGATTAATGTTCCATGAAAAGTTCAATAATAATAGTACAGTCAAACCTGCTTTATTGTCTACAAAGACCACCTGTCTACAAAGACCACATGTCTACAAAGACCACCTGTCTGCAAAGACCACATTTTTTGTTTCCCTTGGAAATGGTTTTTCATTCAAACATGTACTAAAGGAACCTGTACGTAAAGACCACTTGCCTATAAAGACCAATTTTCTTGTCTCCCTTGGGTGGTCTTTATAGACAGGTTTCACTGTACTAATAATAAGTGCTTCTATAGTGCATTTCAGGACCGTCGGCACTTAACAAGGTGCAATTTACAATAAATGGAAACACTTATCAAAGAAGATAAGTTTTAAGGGCTTTTTTGAAGACCTCAATTAATGATGAATCTGTGAAAGAAAAGATTAAGAAGGGCTTTATGAAAAAAATTATTCAATTAGAGATTTCATAGTAAAATACCATATTTCACATCAAATTTTACACCCTGACTATATTTGGAAAGAACCTTAATCATATCGAGAGAGAATAACAGTAGGGGAATGTTATACAAATATGGACTGCTCATGAGGATGATGGTGGGAGTTATCACTCCCAAGGTGGTGTTTATACCGGCTGGAGGGCATTTGAAATCTTGTACGCTCTGTGTGTGTGCAAAAGTCGCGGAGGGGTTAGGAGTACTATCACAGGGTTTTGGAGCACTATCACAGGGTTTGATAGAACGACGCAATAATAGATCGAGATGCTCCTCGTCATGTGATATAGTTTTGACCAATCATTAATGACAATCTATGTATGAGGTATATAAAACAAAATTAGCCTCACTTATTCATTATTCATTGCTAAACCTTTGCATGTTTCTCCATGCAGTATTACTGTAAATGTATAATGATTGTAACTGCCTTTTTAAAGTCTACTGCTTTAATTGTTTGTTTACTCTCACGTTGATCATACAAAGTAGTGTGATGAACCATGCAGAAATGAATAAATGAATAAATATATAAAAATATTACCTGAGTAAAGCATGGATGATAGGAACATTGAGAGACTGACTCTCATCCAAGAATCTCTCCTGTAGGATATCAAATCCACCCAGGGCTCCAAAACGATTCAATAGGTCTACTAGCCAACCCTAGTGGTAAAGAACACACAGAAATACAAACAAGAATTAAGTTTTGTGGTACCTGAGAAATAAACATGATCATTGATTTCAGATTACGTATAACTCTACTTCGATCTGAATATATAACATAAATATACATAAAATTGTGAACAAAACATTTCATAGCATAACATCAATAGCTTGGCAAAATTTGAAGGTCAAGATGGCAGTGCAAGAAATACTCTTTTGTTCGAGAAAGTTCTTCGCTACTAAAACTGTGAGATTTGTTATAAAAAGGCACACAAACAATATTAATCTCATCAACATGAACTCACCTTTGGGTTTCTGATGTCTGGAGGTCTAGCAAAGATGTCATTGTTGTTCAGCTGTTAAAGAAAGAAAATAAACAGTTCCTTTACCTTTTCTTAAAGAATCATAAGTTCTAAAAATCATTTTCATATCACTTCTCTCTCTCTGTCTCTGTCTCTCTGTCTCTCTCTCTCTCTGTGTCTCTCTCTGTCTCTGTCTCTCTCTCTCGTCACCCTCCCTCTCTCTCTCTCTCTCTCTCTCTTGTCACTCTCTAATTCACTCTCACTCACTGTACATCATTCTCTCTCTCTCTCTTTCTCTCTCCTTCCCTCGTCACTCTCTAATTCACTCTACATCATTAACTCACTTCCTCCCTCTCTCAGCAATCGTACCATCACAAACATGACATCATTTAACATACCTGGGAACCCATTGGAACCGTTTCTGACTGCCTCGAACCATTAAACACATGGAACCTAATGATAGGGGCGAAATGGTATGACAATTAGCTCATCCAACTCAGAGGTACGTTGCTATACAAATAATACACAGCATAGTAAGAATTACCCACACAAGGTACCTTTGGAACAGTCTAACATGCCTGAGGCGATAGCCGAGTGTGTTTGGACTATTTTGAAGGTACCGAGTGGGGGTTATTTTACCAATGCCCAAACAAAATGATGTGTATTATTTTTTTTATAAGATTATGTTTATTTGTTTTTTAACATGATTTTGATAATGACCGGTCATTATCATTGGATAATGACCGTTCATTTTCCAAATTACGTGTTAAGCAAAATAAATGCCTGGTCACGTGTACGCTCTCACCCAATCATTTAATTAGGATCCACGTCATCATCTTATAACACTGAATAACCTCAGTAGACATATTGAAACTGTTTTCTAACATGAACATGAACAAGGAATATTAATATCAATATTGACAGTAATAGCGAGAGCAATACAGGTGTTGAGTAATGGTAATAAAAAAGTAAAGTTGCTGGTGGTCTAATGAATGAGTCTCCGGACTGTGAACCACAATGTACAGGATTTTAATTCCTGCCACAGCACTAACGTCCTTGGCAAGACATTAATTTTTCTTTGCCTCAACCGACCGAGGTCATGGGTACCTCGCGGGAATTATTTACTTAAATGCCAGATCACTGAAATAGCAGCCATGCTAAAGCCAGGGTGATCATTGTGAAGCACTAGGAGTGTCAAGTCCGACAAACTCTTATTATTATTATCAATAGTATTATCATCACATGAAAGTGCACAAGTATATCATAATGCCATTATTACTCTTGTATTTGGCCCTCACACATGTACCCTTCATACCCAAATCATAATCTCTCCAGGGCCCTGTCTTTTAAAGAGTTGATATCAATCGCAACTATGTACATAAGAGATAGGAGACTGCAAACTTGCGATTGATTGGAGGACTTACGATTGATTTGGATCTATCGTAACTCTTTATAAGACAGGGCCCTAGGCACATAGAAATAATTTCTGACTTACTTGCAGAGAGGATTAAGCGCCATGGCTAGAAGTTCTAGAAGGGGAAACCAATCCTGAGATAGCTTGCTTACACACAGCTCTATCAGTTTCTCTGTGTTCTTCATGATACAGCGCTGTAGGGAAACAAACACATGTGCAATTTCCAGGGGTGATAGTGAGTTTTTTTTCCCTCAACCTCGTCCCCCTTGACTAAAAAAAAAAAAAAGAGGATTCGCAGGGGAAAAAATGGCATCTAACAACATTCCCCCCTTTTGAGTAAGAAAATTTGAAAAAATAGGGAAAAACAAGGAAGAATAGAGAAAATAAGGGAAAATAGGGATAAAACCGGGAAGAGAAAAAAAATTAGGAAAAAAATTTAAAATTCGGGAAACCGATTTAAATCGGGTAATTGTCAGGCCTGAATTTCACTAAAACAAAAAATGAAATACTAAGAACTGGAGACGAATATCAATTTCTTCCTTTTTTCATGATATAATGCTGCAAGGATGAATATTTCAATACTTTAAAAAATCAGGAAGATATGTATATGAAACATATTTGTAACTTCCATTGAATAATACGTGTTCATAAAAATGTTTCTCTATTATTTCTGTGTTGTTCATGATACAACAGTGTCACATTTCAACAACAACAAATCTAGAATCTTTTTTTCATATCATCACATATTAATCTAAACATTTCAACTGTAAAGAATTTTAGACAACAGCAATTTTCACAGCCAGCGAGCAACTTTCAAATCCGCAAAAAATTGAGTAATGCGTCAGTAGTGATTTAATTATTTTAGGACATGAAACTTTCACAAAACTGAACAACTTGCCAAATTTGGGAATGTTCCATACACATGAAATTTCTGTTTGTACAGTTAAAAGAAGAAGGAAGACTTACGTGTATTTCAAACTTCCATCCACTGACGGCTTCGTCTGTGAGTATTTTGGTGAAGGAGATTGTTAGCCCATCTCTGAAGAACCTCTGGCATGATTCACTGCGTATATCCAGGTCTGGAAGTAAAAGAGAAGTGGTGACATTCCAATGATTTAGTTACATGTAAGGATTCAATCTTATTGTAATATGACTTATGAAATAATGTAGTAAAATTTAGGCCTGCCAAATGTTAACAAAACATCAAAATCTTGGCAAAAAGCACATACCCTGGCCAAGGAACGGCAGCATGTAGATAAGTAACATACAAGGCCTTGATATAGTCCTGACATTTCATGGCGTGCATTGTTTATTTTGATTATTACTGAGCAATGACACAATTATTTGGCAGGCACAATTCATTTATAAATATGAAATATGCAGTGCAAATTCTTTTAGAGTCTATCATTATAATAATCTGAATAATGAGTCAGCAATAATTTCGAAACTGTTTAAGATACAAATATGAAACTTCACAAGATGCATTAGGTACAAGCGAAGTTTCAGATAATTTTGCTATTTATTGTTGAGATCTGGGGAGGGATGGTGTCAGCCCCACCCCCCCCCCCCTTCCTTCCCATGAGAGAGCACCAAAATAATCTGGCCATTTGGTGGTTAAGATTGAGGATCGACTAAATAATAATAATAATAGTTAGTTCTTATATATATAGCGCTTTTCAGGACTGAAGGCCCTCTCAAAGCGCTTTACAGATATATATTATTATATATTACTACTCACTTTTCTTGCTGAGCTCGATGGCAGCCTCCAGAAGAACTTCCAATTCTCCTTTGGGTAGGACAGGGATAACCCATCTTGGTTTGTTGATCATCTCATCCAGCCGATTCAACGACTCAGCAGGAAATGGAGGCTCCTCCATATCTGTGTTCTCATCACCCCCATCGCTACCTCCTTCTGTCGGCTCAGGTGGCTGCTTGCGGTACAAAAAGGTCAAGAAGAGGGGTCATTATTACCTGCTTCAAACTATATTTTGCCTTGATAACCAATATTATCAATTTCAATTTCAATTCAATTTATTTTATTTTCACATTCTGATAAAAATCACGATAATAAACATTTACAATACAAAGTCAATTCAAACAAAATAACACAACAGAAGAGAAATATCAAAAATGTGGGGGGACAAATAAAGGTCAAAGCCCTATCAAAGGCCTGTCCCTGAACTATATAAATAATTAAATATAAATTAAGTGGTACAACAGGAAGACAGAAAACACAAGGCAAACATACCGCTTTTCAGACTCAGAGGGTCTATTTCATAAGCTCAATGTATTAAGCCTATCCGATATTTGTCAGCTACAAACTGGTATGTTCATGTATAAATGTAAAAATCGCTTACTCCCTCGTTATATTACTGATCTATTTCCTATAAATGCAAGTATTCACTCTTATCAAACTCGGTCTTCTAATGATTTTCATTTCCCAAAAATACGTACATCCTATGCAAAATCTACTTTATTTTTTACCGGTCCAAAACTGTGGAGTTCTTTACCAAATGAAATAAAAAACTCAGTGTCACTCCAATCTTTCAAACGCAAACTAAAAAAACACTTGATAAATTCATACCGTAATCAACTACAACGTTAGTAGAGCTTCTTAACCCGTCCTTTCTTTCTTTATATACAAATTTACTTTGCTTTTTTTTGTTTAACGCAATTATTCAATTGTTATTTAATGTATTAAGATTATATTTAATTGATCATGATGGGTGCCAACGCACTTAAGACTATTTTCCTGTCTTCCAGTTGGCTCCCTCCGCAATAATAACATGTTCTATATCATTACACTTTAATCAATCACTTATGCTCATTTTCCTCTTTGTCAATGTTACTGTAAATGTTCACATTTTGTTTTGGTATTTGTTGTTGTTATTGTATATACATGTATATATCTGTTATATGTAATGTACATCTTTGTACTTTTATTATTGTGGAAAATAAATGAATTGAATTGAATTGAAATAAGATTAGATTTATATATTCTTTAAAAACTAGATAAGGAAGGGCAGTTCTTTATATCCGACCCAAGGCTATTATAGTTTTTTGTTTTTCTTTTTGAAGACACCATGGGCATCATGTATTGCGCCATAGCTTGGCTCGCGTGGGCTGAGAGGATTGAGGTAGCTTTAGCTATGGCAAGAACTTAGATCTAGATCTACCAGTATTGTTTGGTTGGTAATGGTAAGTTATGAAGTTTTTTTACGAGATCGACAAAACTTTGCCCTTCATGTCAACAATATAAAACAAAATTGTAGGTAAGACATGTGTTATTCTAGACAGTTATTCTAGAAATGTCCAATACCTTTCATTGTAGTCCCATATGTACGAATTTGTGCTGTTTTCATGGTTTTGACTTGCAATTTTTTACTCTTGTGGCGCATTGGTCGCACCCAGACTTTTTGATATTTTCTCTTCCAAAAATACTGCGGCCTTTACGCCGGCAAATACGGTACATAAACAGAAGCAGGCTTATAGCCAGGAGGACATCTGGGTGCCCATGAGACATGCATTTGCTGTGGAAGACACCCGATAACCCTTGAGAGTGAGAGGAAGAAAAATAAAGAGCAATGTTCGCATTGGGACTTACCTGGCTGCCTGCTTGCTGTGGTGGTGATGATGGCTGTGGCGGAACAACGGGTGTGGCCTCGGGTGCGGTGTCCCCTGCCCCAGTGGGTGTACCTTTCATCCCCAGAGTCATGATGCTCTGCGACGGGCGTTCTCGGGGGATTGTCTTGGCAAAGTTTTTTTGGCTGTGTTCTGTGGTTATGTCCAATGAGATATGATGCCTGTTGTCGTGCCAATAGGAAAGACTGCACCCGGTGTCACCATCTCAGTAGTGAGCTCTGAATGAGATAGGATGAGAGGAATAAGAATGATAATACTGATGATAATAATAATACAGGGGTGCTAACGAGCACTAAAAAAAGGGGGGGGGGGGGGTTTTCTTCAACCACGCCCCCCTTGAGTAAAACCAAAAAAAAGAGGATTCGGGGGGGGGGGAATGGCATCTAACAACATTCTCCCCCCCCCCCCTTCCCTTTTGAGTAAGAAAAATTGGGAAATAATAGGGAAAAATAGGGAAGAATAGAGAAAATAAGGGGAAGATCGGGAAGAAAAAAACAATGGGAAAAAAAAATCAAAAAAATCAGGAAACCGATTTAAATCAGGTCTGATAATAATAACAATAAACAAGTAATAATAATGATAATAATAATAATAGATTAACAATGATAGTATTAAAAATGATAATAATAATAAACTATTAAGCAGGGCTGTCGTTTAAAGCCGGTAACCGGTAAAACTTGCCGCCTATTCACTCGTTTCTTACCGGCTATAATTCCTATAATAAACCTTGCAAAAATCACAGAAAGTAGATCTAAATCAATGCTAATCCAAAATTTCCTTAATTTCGTCCAAGATATAATTAGTGCCGCACATACACGGCCGCAGTCGACGAAATCCCTTACGATCACGAATGCGACGTCGTCCGTACTTACCTAGACCTATCTATCTAACGTTACATCGCAGTTCTCCCCCCACAGCGCGGCGGCCGCCCGTCCCTACCCCATTGCGATCCCGATGTGCACGCGAGAAGACGATGCACTGCACAAAATATATACACACTGATCATAACAAAACTGAAGCTAGCTCGCTGTAACCAAACTATCCGTTGCCGATTTGATATTTGAAGATCACGGAAACCGGGGCCTATACACGTGCGTGCAATGTCTAGAGACAACGTACTTTAGATTCTGAGATGCGCAAATCGGCAACAGAGTTTTCAACTCGGCTGAGTTTAGGCCGGCCACGGCCGTCCCCGGCGGACCCCCGCAGCTAGCTCGCATGATATATGCAGGCTCGCGCTCCGCGAATATTCAAAACTAACTTCCGATCGCAATCGATTCATTTATTTTATTTTCATTTATTTCCTTAAAAAAGTTGAATAAACAAATATACAGTGTCTTCACTTTGTCAGGAAAAACAGTGATATAACATTATAAAATGAACAGGAACTGAAGTAAATTCTTAAATGTATTCAATAATTTCATGTCAAAAAAAAATAATTAAATGAGAATTCATATGGGGAGCCAAATAAAAGTCACAAGTAAAAAAAAAAATCAAAATCTAGCCTCTGCTGCCCATTATTTAAATACTGTACATGTATTCAACAAATCATGATGTAGAAAGATTGAGTATGGTGCATCATCTCAGTTTAATTAAAAATTACAAAGTAATGGTACGAAGTGATAAATAATTATCAACTTAATAACTTTTCTTATGAGTTATGATTGTTCATGTAATATTAAACATGAACAATATGTGTGTTTATTACAATATATGTGTAATACAAGGTAGGAAAGATAACTACAAATTTTCTTCTTAGGTATTGCACCAGATTGCACGATTTCAAGTGGAAAATCCCAAAAGGTCCCTACCGTGGGAGGGGGGACACCCCCCTCCCACACCCTCCCCCCCCTCGGTCGCTTCGCTCCCTCGGGCTTGGTCGCTTCGCTCCCTCGCAGTGATGGTACCTCCTATAAAATTCAAATTACCTCCTTCAAAAATAATTAACAAGACCCCTGTATTAAGGTAATAACAAATTAATTAATAAAAACAACAATAGCAGAAGTTGTAATAATGATAATGATATAATACATTAAAATACATTTATATTGGTGGGTTATGTGCATGAGCCAAGTTTCTTATTAAATACATGTATTTTTATCAAATACATCTACCCGTACATGTGCAATGTAGATACATACTACAAGAGCATGTACAGGATGCAGAATTCTGCAGACTTACCCATCCCCGTATACATACATGGTGGGTAATGTTCATGAACCAAATATGCATGTATTCGTATTGCACACACTGTACATGTACAATGTATATACATTGTAAGAGCATGTACAAGATGCAACAATCTGCAGACTTATGCATATCCCAATATACTAAATGTACACAATATGCTACATGTAAACTGCAGTACTACATTGTACATGTAATTTAGTTCCCCAACACGATAATGCAACTTCACTTCACAAATAAATGCAGAGGGAGGAAATATACTTGATGCATTAGGCCTACACGTAAATGTTCTTTCATTGCTTAACCAATACTAGAATATTGTAAATGTCAATAATGCTACTCCAGGGATTCAACATTATCACATGTGAATGTACAGGCATGCATTACATATTTTAAATGATAGTGCAATAACCACACAATGTGCTCTTAAATCGTGTGTGCTTACAGTATCATACATGTGTACATGTATTTCCTTTAGCTGTGTATTGTGCAATTTCCTCCTAACTGATTATATCAATCATGACGTGCAGTTCTACCCATATGTCACAAATGCACTTCAAACATAGAAAAATTATTATGAAATTGTATTACTATAATTAACACCAGGCAAGTTTTACATATCAACAACAGAATTGAGATTTTTTTGTTCTTCTTCACACAGAACATGGACAAATGTGTGTCATTTTACCTGGGGGCAAGTAACATAAAAGTTGATATTTGACTTTACTTGCTTTGTTGATTAATGACAGAAGAAGTGAAGGGAAGGAGCAAAAGCAAACAAACAAAATAAAATATACTGAAACATGACGAAACTGTGTTCATGCCAGTCATCAACATTTTCAGGGTTTCAGAGTCCAGTTTGTTTTAAATAAGAAAGAAAAAGAAAATCTGAATTGTAATTTTGCTTCATTTTCATCTCTAATGTGAGACCAGTCATAAACAGTGTTCAAAATCATACTTCCAAATGCAACAGAGCCCTGTGTTATAAAGAGTTGATATTAATTGCAAATTATTTGCAATTGATATCAATCACAACTATGTACATAAGCAAACTTGCGATTGATTGGAAAACTTGCGATTGATTTGGATCAATCGCAACTCTTTAACAGACGGGGCCAAGGATGTACTTTGCAGTCCAATGTTGTCAACAACAAAAAATAAGGCTCCTAAATCTAATGCCATCCTATTCTATACCTACAATTTTCTCCATCAAAAGGAAAATGCTAATTTCCCATGCAATACACATCTTCTTGCATAGGCAGCCATAGCTTGCCAATTTCCTTGCCACTTTAATACCCCCATCCAGACCGTGCAGTCTAGGAAAGGCACTAGAGACACAAACTGCGGCCAAATAAAGGTCATACCTAATTTTACCAAAAAAGGCCTTTTTTGGCATTTTCACTCATTCCCTGAAATACCCCTTTTAGAATGTACATGTATATGTTCGAGAGGTTTACCGTAGTTGTCAGCTTTTCTTCTTAAAATTATCAACAATTGTTTTGTTTTTTTCTTTTGGTGTAAAAAAAAAGATTCTAATGAAAAATCAAGTGACAATTTACATAAAATATAGAGAAGAGATACAAAGTACTGGTAAACCATTTGCAAATATGTAATGAAAATCTGTGAAATCCATGTGCTCAATGCAAGGATTTTTTAAATGGGAAATCTCTAATCTAAAAAGTCCTCAATTTGGCAACATGAACTTTTTAAAACAGATTTTCATTACAAATTTATAAATTCTTTAAACTTGATCTCTTTTATATATTTTCTATCCATGTACATGTACATAAATAGACAGAGATCAAAGATTTTGTGCTGCAATTTTTGCTCTCTTTAGGCGCGTTTTCATCATCTCGAGATTGCCAAGTATAGCCCGCAATTTCTGATTTGGGAAATAATCCCGAAGTTACAAATCGCGTCCTCATCAGCTCGAGATTCGACCTCGAAACTCGACCTTGAGAAATTAGCTCGAGATATTTTGCTCAGCGTAAGTGCATAGTGCGAGTCTTCGGTCTGGTGAAGACGCACAGGACAAATAGCTGGATACTTTGCCAAATAGTGGGATATTTTGCAAACTATCCCAAGATATCTTGGGATGACAATCCCGACCAAATATCCCGCTAATTGCTACTTCGGTCTGATGAAGACATAAATTAGCTGGATAGTTTGCGATCGGGATAGTTCAAATAGCTGGATATTTGGCAATCTCGAGATAGTGAAAACAGGCCTATTTGGTCATCTTCTACCAGCCTTATTCCAAAAGCTCTCTGAACCAAAGATTAGCATGCCAAACCACAAAATAAGGCCTGTCTCCATCAGCTCGAGTTTGCCAAACAACCTGCTATTTTCAGACTAGGGATAATATCCCGAAGCTCAAAGTTGCGTCTTCACCAGACCGATACGCTCATCACAAACTAGCTCGGACAAGCAAATTAGCCCGCCATTTCCCCAAAAGCAGGATATTTGGAAACAAGACCAAGATTTCTCAGGATATTTTCTTGATCAAATATCCCGCTATTGCAACTGCGGGCTGATGAAAACTCAAATTAACTGGCTAATTTGCAATCAGGATAGTTAAAATAGCGGGTTATTTGGCAAACTCTGATGAGCTGATGAAAACAGGCCTACAGTATGTGGGCAGTTGTCTCGAACGTACATGTTGTCTCAAACATCACAATCTATGATGCAATAAACAGATAAATTTATGGAATTTTAGTCCGTCTGAACACACACACATGGAACTAAGGCCATTTAAAAACAAAAAATGTTAAAAATCATGCCTTTTTGAAAATGGCTGCTCGGTACATTTTCCGACGTCCAGCCAGTCGGGCTATTTTTCAAAACGGCCGCCAGCATTTAATTAAAGGAAGCAGGCGGGGACACGAAACATTATTTATTTATTTTTTTAATGGCCAAACTGTATTACTACCTGGCTTTTACTTATAATTAATTGCTTATTGTGGGACAGTCAATTCCAAAACCACTTAAACCAACTTGTAGTCTTACATGGTAAACATGTACCATAAAAATTGTCACTTTTTTGTTTTCAGTTGTACAAATTTTACAAACAGCATGACAATGAAGGCCCATGTACACTATATTAATATGCAAACAACATGCAACTGACCCACTTCTGTCTGACATCACGGTTGTTGCAAAATGCTTCCCGGTTGATACTGCATTTAGATATTTCATAAATTAAGAGTGAAGGGCAAAGAAATTGATAGAGTGCACAATGGAAGAGCTTTTTAGGTGGATGCTGAAATTGATTGACGTGCCATATACATGTACGTACTGAAACTCTTTCTGTGTTAGACGAACTGACACACTAATGTGCTAGCTGTATTGTGCAGATCCATGTTCATGTGGATGTACATCGCATCCACATTCACTCATATGCATGTGCATGGAGATGAGTGAACAATGATCCCACGCATACTCTGCAACATTTGCTATGTGTGTACAGGCTTTATTTTGTCAAAGGTATGGTGTAATGTATAGGGTTTGGAGGAGATTAGGGGTTTGGATTACATGCCAGTTTAAGGTCAGTGTTAGGTACAATGACTGTACATGTACTTATTGGGAGTGATTTTATTGGGAATTTGACTACGGTTAGAAACTGAGCACAGAGCAATGTTTCACTACACATGGATGAGTAGATGAACAGTGTATATTTATGCATGACTTTACCTCAATAGGTTCTTGCTGAATGTGATATCCCTACAGTTTGTCAGAGACTTGACTGACATAGCAACTAAGACGGGGGAAAAAAAATCATGTTTAGCATCCCCGTTTGCTTCCTTTTTTTGAAAAAACATGCTAACTACTGCTAAAATGATCTTTTTCTGAAAAAAATTAAAATAGAATATAAACGCTGGCCCGGCCAGACACCTTGGAGAAAAAAAGGAAGGACGCTAAACATGTTTTGTTTTTTATTTGGCGTAATGGTGTTCAACTTGCATTCTTTCAACTGACATACAATGTCTCATAAGATTTCATATACATGTACATGTATACGGGCTGTCATGAGTTGTTAGAAGATTAATGTCAGCATCCACTTTATCCACTCTTAGTCTTAGTTTCAATTTCATCTCTCAAAAGCCCTTCTTCCTAAATGTTTATATTTAAAATCAAGTTCAAGAGGCCTACATGTACATGTACAGACACATACACGATAATAATAACGAGGCAAAACGAACACAAACAAATTACATTGACTGATTCTTGTGTGCCTTACAGGAAATTTAGCACTTGCTCAAATTGATATGAAATGTTTGCTTCCTGAATCATATATTACTGTATTACAAGAGATACCTGTCCCAACACACTGAATAGTATTGTTGAATGCAAGTACATGAACATGTATGACACAGTGTAAAATAAAAAGTGTGCCTCAATGTTGCTCACTTAAAGAGAAAGTTGAGTTCTGGGGAGAGGTGAAAAATGTGAGCATTTTCATTGTTATTATAAATGCAAGTGTGGAAGAACATCAGAGAATTTTTTTTTCCAAGACTGGGCCAAATTTCTTATGATTTTGATGATTCCAGAACCTTACAGTACACGTCAATAGTTACATGCTACATGATCAACTTTTTCTGATCGATTCGACACCGTTTTGTTCACAATGCAGTAGCATGACCAGAACTCAATTTTATCTTTAATGTCCTCCAGGTAACCCGCAGCTAGACTGTACACATGGAAGCAGTCATCAGCGTAGACGAGGGATGTGCCATGATGATAATAACCATGATTCATGGGTCAGACCACTCCATGAACTTCAGAGCGAGCGAGCGAGGAGGGACTGCATACATGACTCTTTCTATCACATTACACACATTGCCTACACCAAAAGGAGTTGGGATGGATGTACATGTATAAACTATAATTTATACAATGTATGTACCTCAATGCCCAAAGGGGAAGGGGGTATTGTTGGCAGATAAAACACCCACCACTAAAACAACACATACGAGAAAAAAATGTTAAGTCACTGATCATTGTACCACATAAGCAAGATCAATTTCATTTTGAAAGACTTTGCTGTCACAACTCCTACAACCTGTACATGTATGCAGGCAGGAAATGTTATGCAGGAATGGGCACTTGAAAATGAGATTGTATGATCCTCTGAGCATCCCTGTATCAATACAATGCACTCATTCTACAACATTATCTATTACAAATAAAACAAGGGAGAGGGCGAACCTGAGCACCCCCCCCCCCCCCCCCCCCCCCCCCCTCCATCTACCCACCTCCTCCTCCTCCTCCCCCTCCCCCTCAATCCTTTAATAGGGAGTTTGTCGCACAAGTGCTGACTACGGGGTATTAAAATGAGCTGTGACCGTCTCAGTACTGGCTACCTTCGCAATCTAATTTGCATATTTACAGTAATTTATGCAAATAAGGTCATAAAATTCATCTTTTTACACATAAATCATATATTCTTTATATTTAAGCATTCTTTTTTACTACATGTATTTGTTAGACCATTTGAAATAATAATACAACAACAAAATTTGGAAGAGCTAGGTTATTCCTTATGTTATCTCCTGTTTTGATAATTTCTTATGTATTTCATTGTTTTTATTGTTTTATTTCATTTCTAACTACAAGTCAACTATTTTGACTCCCAAAACAAACACCTAAACTGTAAACAAGACCCAATAACCAATGTTTTATTTCTTTTTTCAGGAAAAATGATATTTCCATATGTTTTATACACAAATCACGAAAATGAGCGATTTTCGGGCTGACATGCAAAGACAAAAAGTCACGTGACTTTGTAACTGTTCATCTGATTTTCAAAATAATTGTTTTAAAAGATGCGCAAGACTCGAAAGAGCAAAGACAGCGAGCGGCGGGGTGCCATTCGTATGCGTTCCTGAACAAACAGAAAAATCGTGGAGGGGGGGGGGGGGGTCATAATGCCCCACCCCCTGGCCCTATTAGGATTACTAGGGACTGTTTGCACACCGACGCAAGTGCTGATTACTGGGTATTTAAATGAGCTGTGACCGTATCTGTACTGGCTACCTTCGCAATCTAATTTGCATTAAGGAGTTTTCGCAACCGGCGACGCGGCCTTCTACAATGCTAATCTTAGCGGGGGTCGCACTCAGATTTTGCGGTAGCGGCCAAGCCTACTGCGGTATGCAGCCAAATTAGCGTCGGGAGTCGAGCTGGTACGAGGTGGCGTGATCAGCCAAGCAGAGCAGTGCAAGTGCGTAATCGATATCGCACTGACTGACCCGAGCGCATTTTTTGTATTATTAGACAGGTCGGCAATACATTCTTACAAAATAGTCTAGATCTAGAGTATAGATAGATATTAAATCTTGATCTAAGTTAGATCTAGAGGTGTCGTGGTCGAGTGGATATGTCACCGGAGTGTGGATCACAGGGTCCGCGGCTCAAGTCCCGCCGCGGCACTAATGTCCTTTGGCAAGACATTGATCTACATTTGCCACTCTCCACTAGGCTTGAGTCGGTACAGTCGATCACACCGGGACCCGACCGTTGCCTTTGGGTCCCGGTTTCGTTTTTTGAGAACCGACGCTCCGAAAAAATAATGAAATATGTATTTTGCACACCACTAAAATCAATCCACCTTAAAACTTAAGTATTTAATTGTTACCAATCATATTCTAGCTCATCCTGAATCAATCCGAACTGCTGATATAAATATGGTTGCAAGGCAGTTCGCCCCATGGGGTTGTTGTTGCCAGCTGCTAGCTAGCTACTGTACTGGCCGGGTCTCTCGGCAGGATTAATAAATCAGGTTGAAAGAAACATTAATGTTTGAATAATAAAATGGCCTTCTAAAAAGTACTTCTTTACAACATACCGATCGAATAATTTTTAAAAGACAAAATAGATATTTTTTCTTTGATTTTGAACACTGCATGCTTCTTTTAAAAGCTGAAAATTACTTGGTAATCACAAGAAGTTTCGATACGGATAGCTGTTGCAAGGCAAGTTTAGACTAGTCTCGGAAAAATGCGCAGTGCTCCTCGTTAGCTGTAATGCGTGCCAGAACGAACCCAAACAAAGACGTGATCGTAACGAGAAAAAAATCATTAACAACTACGAGAGCACAATTGGAAAGACAACTACTCAAAATTATCGTAAGCAGATACATTACTTGGAGGAAGAAAACAATAGTTGTCCAAGAAAAGCCACATAAATAGTGATATTTAAGGAGTTATACTATAGGTACAATCATTATCGGAAGGGCCTGCTGCAATATCGGAATTACACGTGTTTAAATTGAACACGAGGCTATACGAGGCAAATACCGCCCTCTACGGTAAAAAGCAGTATAACAAAGGATTCAAGTATTTGCAGTAGGCCCCTTGCGATAAAAATGTACCCAGTTACTCCTCGATTATCACAATTTCTGTGGCATTTCTTGGGCGATTATTGAATTCTTTGTCCAAGTTATCTATCTGATTATGGTAGTTTTGAGCAGTAGTTGTCTTTCCAATTGTGCTCTCGTAGTTTTTAATGATTTTTTTTCTCGTTACGATCACGTCTTTGTTTGGGTTCGTTCTGGCACGCATTACAGCTAATTACGAGGAGCACTGCGCATTTTTCCGAGACTAGTCTGAACTTGCCTTGCAACAGCTGTCCGTATCGAAACTCTTGATTACCAAGTAATTTTCAGCTTTTAAAAAAAAGCATGCGATGTTTAAAATAAGAGATAAATATTTATTTTGTCTTTAAAATATTATATGATCGGTATATTGTACAGAAGAAATTTTTAGAAAGCCGTTTTATTATTCCAACATTCATATTTTTTGACCAGATTTATTTAACCTGCATAAATCAAAATGGCGGCTCGAATGTTGTCTTTCTATTTCTGCCCCCGATTTTTTAATTTTAGAGGCACGAAAATGGCACTAAACATCGCCAATCATGGATGAAAATAATGTCAAATGGAAGAATATACCGATCTGAGCCGAGGTATGCATGTGTTGATTTATTTGATTGATAAAAAAGGTCACTTTTAAGGGACATACTGATGATATGCGCTTTTTATAGAGGCAAGTGACAAATCCTGCGAGCTGATTTCGGGACACCGGGTCCCGATCGGTACAAGGCCGTCGGGACCCGGTTTATGAAAATCCCGACGTGACTCAGGCCTACTCTCCACCCAAATGTTAAATGGGTACCCAGTTGGATGCAAAAGTTAATGTGGTTTGATTAGCGACTGGCTGGAATGCTCCCCAGGGAGTGGAGAATGTGCATACATTGTGTGCGTGTAAGCATGAATCCGATGACCGGGGTAATAATATATATCTGTAAAGCACATTGAGAGGGCTTGCGGTCCTGAAATGCGCTATATATAAGGCCAAACTATTATTATCGGCAGGTATCGAACATACATGTACTTTTACCAATTTTTGATGGGAGATGTTTTGCAAGGTGGGAAAAATAAATGCATGCCCACGTGATGTCAATTGACCAATCGGATTGCTTAGATTCTAGAACCTGTCTTATAAACAAGAATGGCATATTACTATTATGTTAAATTGTTTACATTCTTATCAAGGCCCGTCTCCATAATAATAATTGTGCTTAGCACTAAGTTTTATTGTTTATTTACATTGGTAAATAATTCAGAGCAAAAGAATATCATTGTGCATTTACCACTATAATAAAATTAATAAATGTCAGTCATTTGTGATTGCGATTACATGTACGTCAACAGAGCATACCTATTCACATACCCAGTAAATAGTGAACACATGAAGATGAAGGTGTAACACCAGTAATACATACATGTATACAATGTAGATGTACAGGTATTTCCTGAATAGATCTTGTTCTGGGGCAAATACATTATATTTAAATCTTATGAACACTGACCTTTGCTACTGGGAATTTCCCATGACATATTGAGCAATAACCCCATTTATTGTGGACACCATACATGTACAAACTGTAGGTTCACAAATACATGTACAGTGAACATATAAGGTATGATCATGCATCATTGTCCAGTCAAACTAGCAATTTACCCAAAACTAATTGCAAGAGAATTCATCGCATTAAGAATAATCCTCTCAACAACATTCTAAAAGTTGTAGAAAGTAGTTAAATTTGCATAATATGCAAAATTTTACTATTGTCATTTTAGAAATTCACATTCTATTTTTCCTATACATTTGATTCAAGTATTAATTTTAAAGGGTTTTATTGCTTACACTGATATTTTTAATGCCAGTGAATATAATGACAAAACTTTCAGCTGAATATAATGATACAATTTGCTTAATTAAATATGCAAATTATCCTCATCACCTTTTTTCTCTCAAAATTTTGCATCTACTTACACAATTGAAAAACAAAATATGAAAGTATTTGAAAACAATTCAAATACATCTACGATAAGCGAGTTATAAAGTTTTCAAGTATAAATCAAGAGTTATACAAATTGGCAACAGTATGATTTTCCTTCGACGCGGCTCCTTTTGTTTTGTAAAACAGATCAATAAGAGAAGAAGTTATGATTAATCAAATTTTTCCCAAAACTAGCTATAACTCCTGTTGTATCTCAATCAATCGTAACTTTACGATAAATATTAATACCGTATTTGCCAGCATAAAGGCCGCAGTATTTTCGGAAGAGAAAATATCAAAAAGTCTGGGTGCGGCCTTTGCGCAATAACAGTCAAAAATCGGCTGTCAAAACAGCACGTACAGGTGTATTAGTACATATGGGACTACAATGACTATATCAGGACATTTCCACTACACAACTCCACACATCTTACCAACAATTTTTTGTTGCATTGTTGACATGACAACGAAAATAAACTTCATAACTTATTTTTCAAACAAAATCTACCGGTAGATCTAAATCTAAGTTTGTGCCAATGCATCGCTAAAAGAAGGGGACCGTTAGGGAGCTACTGCGCATCCGGACGAAGTCTGCACCAAGTCTATTTTCTTGGTATCCATTTCAGGCAATTACGCATTTCATTGTGGTAGGGGACTAGGGGTATATAGGATATCAAATCTGCCTGCGATACAAGGTTCGCATGCTTTTTTTCTTTTTAGTTCACTTGTCACTACCATTTTTAACAACTAAAAAAGATCAACTATTAGAGGTGTCGTGGTCAAGTGGATGCATCACTAAACTGTGGATCACAAGGTCCACGGTTCAAGTCCCACCGCAGCACTAATATTCTTTGCCAAGACATTAATCAAGATTTGCCACACTCGACCCAGGTGATGTAAGTGGGTACTTGGCAAGAATTGATTTCTTGAATTGCTTGAGCGCCGTAATGGCAGCCATGCAAAAGCCGGGTTAATAATTGCGAAGCGGCATGAGTGTCAAGTCTGACAGACACGAGCGCTATACAAGAACCCAGTGTTATACCATTTATCATTATTATTATTAACTAATCATAGCAAATTGATTGGAACAAGAAGATAAAGTTGTGCTATGAAGGTGGAAGAGGGCGATCCTACAATGCATGAAGTCCAACCATAAAGGGTATGGACCTCATACTCGCAGTAGTGCTGAGAAGCAAGGACTGTTAACACAAATGTACAAAACAAATATGATAAAAATGAAAATTATTGTTGAAATACTTACTTTTGAATACAGAGCTCCAAAATCATACTGGTACCGTAAATGACTGTATTTGTAATTTCCAGCTGATTCACAGCTCAAAATCATGAAGAAAAAGTTTTTTTTTTTACCGTTTAATGAAACATCTATTTTCAGCTAAAAATGGTCTCTAAGCTTTGTTTTGCTCCCTTGAAAATTTACAGCTTTTTAAGTATGCGCGACATGCTGAGGTATGGATCGAGTTTTTACAATGAATTTGTGTCAATTTTGCACAGTAAAGTGCCAATATTGAGTGAATTCTGGTGAGTTTTGTACAGTGGTGTTTGAAAATGTTGAGAATCAATAGAGGTCATCTGAACAGTTTTTCTACACAAACATAAATACTAATGCCTCCTTGAGGGGGGGAGGGGTAGCAGTGAAAAAAATACACGGGGGCTCGGGGCGAATTAGCCCCCAAAATGCCTAAAATAGCCCCGAAAATAAGAAAAAAGCCCCTGTAAAGTTGCAGAGTTCAATGCAAAACAAATTTTAGAATGTTATTTTCATGCAGGCAAGCTTGAAAAGTAGCCCCCAAAAAATAAATATTAATTTTTTCCCTGAGGGGTAGGCAAATCATGCTTGCATTTGCCTTTCTACACATGTACATATGGGGGTCGGACTGGCTCGGCCTGAAGGCAGACTCTGCACAAGAGCCTTCAAGACTCTAGGTTATAATCTCTCTCTTTAAAAAGAATAGCATCCTCTGACGATTCAGGGCTCCACACGCAAAAATAATTGCAAGGGGCTCCAGAATTAACTGTTTTAGAGTCTGTATGCATGAGCCCTATGTTTAATATATTGACATTTCAGGGGTTTGGACAAATTTGGGTGGCTATGTCTCCCGGGCACCTGTTAGTATTAAGCCCTGTATGACAACCCCACCCCCCCCCCCCCTCCCAACAACAACAAAAAGAATGAAGCTGATTAATATCTGCACAATATTACCCTGTACCCTGCCCAACATTGTTTCCCCTTCTTATCACAGACCCCTGGTTTGAGCCAATTTTCCATGAATTTCAGAGTGACAATTAGGATCTAATTTTTGTATCAATAGGTAAAAATCAATTGTCTGGTACGTCTGATAATATTTCCATATATTATCACAGTAATGCTCAAGCGATACTAACACAAACAATTTTTCTCTTCATGAATGTCCATCATTTTGCAGAAGCCAGAGATCCAGTAGAGCCTAGAGGCAAACAGCCAATACGGAAGAATCTCCCAACATCCCAAGAAGCAATTTTCTTTGTTTACAATTTGCTGAAATGGAATTACCTCAGCTCAACTTGGAATAAGGAGATTCCTTATGAAAAATTGCCCTTGATGTCCATCAATTATAAAAATTCACTGTTCACTTTAAAATTAACAACATCTTGAAGTGGCAAAATTTTGGATGAGCACACTGCCTTGTCGTTGGTGTTGTTTATTTTGTTCTTTTGTAAGATACATTTTCATCACCATTATCATGATTATGGGAGACTGTCTGTCAAGTGGGAGAGTCTTCCATTTCAGCCATTTACCTCTTTTGTCGATCAACAGTCTACATTACTAGCAGTTCGTCTGTCATTTTATATTTACAACAACAATAAATATCATGAAATAGGAAAATACTCATTCAAAATCAAAGCGTTCAACACTGACACTGACAAAATCAGGATGAAGCACTGTGTGGATTAGACCGAAAGCTTCAGTCTCTATAATCTGCCGTCAATCTCATCCCTTCTAGTCTACGCCGAAGGCAAAATGATTATGAAGGAAAAACTGTGATAACGCCATTACGAACGTGTAGATGGCGCACAGTTTTTCCTTCATAATCATTTTGCCTTCGGCGTAGACTAGAAGGGATGAGATTGACGGCAGCGAGAGTTTAACACGGCTTGCAAGATTTTCATCATGGATGTCGATTTTGACCCATAATTTCCTTAAAAGGGACCATTAAACGGATTATATCAATAAAGTTAGTAAGTGGAACCGATGTATTATAGCCTAGGCCTAATTCAAAATTGGATATACACGAGGTAAAATGACATTTCGGGGGATTTTGGGGGCATAACAATACGGCCGTGGCAAGTTTGTCATGTTTGTGGGAGGGGCCTAGCGGCTAAAATCTAGCCGAATATCTTCAACACAGGCTGGCGTAGGCAGTCGTTCAGTCTCTATAACCGGAGGTCTAGTGGAGCCAGACGTAGTCTCAGTGGAACAACCGACGATTATAGAGACTGAAGCTTTCGGTCTATGTGTGGATATATATTATTGGGGGATTAGATCTAATCATAATCATTTCCAATTTCACATTCATTCATTCATTCAAAGCCAAGCTCCATGCCAGAATGTAGGAAAGACAGCAACAAATAGCTGCACAATCCAGTACAACGATAATCCTTTCAATTTAGCACTAGCCATGGCCATGCACTGCAGTCTAACTGAAAACTCAAGTCAAAGACAATTGATTGAAATTTAAACAATCAGAATTCAGCAGTTCCACTCGCTCTCAAAAAAATAACTGTTCATCGACTTGAACGACAAAAATCTTAGCTACTTCAGCTTATGCACATAGTATCAATACCTATGCAGATCTTTTATTTCATTACAACTGTATTACAGTCCTCAGAATTTCTCAATTAAAACTTGATACAAAGAAAATGTCACCACCAACTCATCAAAATCCCTATTGAAAATACACACAACATCAAAATGGCGACTTTCACTACACATCATATGCTTAATATAGACCGTTTTAAATCATGAACGATGTACAACACAGACTATCTTGATACCTCTCATTCACGGTTAATATTTTAAACATCTCTCTGAAATATTTCCAATATCATAATTTACCTTCGAATGCCCTGAACTGAGTGCTAGATATTGATAAACATCGGCTGTCAGAGGTTTCGTCGGGGCTCCTTTCGGGACCTGCGAGCGAATTATCTATATGACGTCATATTTTTGTTTCGCGGAGTTCGAGTGAGGGCGCTAGAGTGAAACCTTTTCGCTGCATTTCCTCAAATCCAAGACGATCATATCCGGGTACAATATAGCTTGTAAAATTTAAAAGATTGGAAAGAAAATATATTAAACTTGATATGGACTTATGTTGTTTTTTCTACAAATGAAAATGAGACTTCTACTTGACTGGTAATAGAGGATCAAAATGTAATATGATCTGTT